>JAQYXR010001311.1:0-35808 GCA_030545055.2 Neoaliturus tenellus | reverse complement strand
AATGTAACTAGTGGGTTGGGAGTGGGAACCGTTAGGCAAACAGGGTGGTGGGAACAGTATTACTGTTCCCATCACCTTGGATCATTATAAATCTTGAATGACCTTGACCCACTTTTGGAAGGGTCAATGACCCCCCCCCCTCCCCCCCCCCCGAAAAAATGGAGTCGATTCCCCCCCCCCCCTCCAACCCCCCCCCTCCAACCCCCCCCCCCTCCAACCCCCCCCCCCGAAAAAGTGGAGTCGATCCCCCCCCCCCCCCTCCCCTTCCCCTTCCCCCACTCCTTCCCCCACTACTCCGGGTGAACGACCGGTCATGACCTGAAAAATTAAAATAGCTATAACTTGATAACGGATTGACGGATTTGGACAAGCGATACATTATTGAAAAGGTCTATGTAAGACAAACATTTTGGTAAAAGAAGAATTTGGTTATCTTATTTTAGTCAAAAGTTATGCGAATTATTTTAAATAAATACCTTCTCTTTCCCCTTTTCCCCCACCTCCCAGGTCAATAATCAGTCTCGGCCAGCTGCTACCCCTCTCATTTGCATATTGTTATAAAAGACGCACCGACTGCGGCTAACATTTCATTCTGATTCCAGACGTTACGCTGCGAACTTGGAGCCACAACCATGTCATCTCTGCTAACTACAACTTCTACTTTAACTTCTACTTCTACTTCAACTTCTACTACGGCTGTTATTGCACCAAAGAAAACTCTTCGTCTGAAAAATCCTCCTGACTGGTACAAGAAGCAACTTGGATCCCAACCTTCAACTTCTGGCACTATTCTTCCGCCTACCAAGACTTCTAAACTTCGAAGCATTTTTTTCACCGCCTTCGCCTTCTACTTCGCTTTCAAACGACTCCACACCGCCATCAACCATCATGCCGCCTCCACAGAAGCCAGCTCCCCGTCTTAATACCCCTTCATTTGAATCTTTGCTTCATCGTCTTAGTACACCTGTCATTCCACTGTCACCATTGCCTCCTACCCCACCACTTACTATGCCTGAAGACCACACCTATCATAAAACTAAATCCACTAAGCCTACTCCCAAACCTGCTCCTAAGCCTGCTCCTTCAGAGCAATTTCAATTATTACAAGAAGAGCGTCGTAGGGCATTTAGCCGTCCCACTACTTGCCCTGAACTGCTCACTAGGGGAATTAAGAAAGGATCAGCTTGTGGGAGGAAATGTGTTAAAAACGAAAGTTTTTGCCGTGTACATGTCGTGAAACATCTTTCTGGACCACAACTGACAGAAACCCCCACCATTGAAGACGATCCTGAAATAATATCCGTCAGAGGAGAGAGGCTTAAGAAAGGTTTGAAATATTTTTTTCTAAGTGTTGTTGACCACCAACACATTTTGGCAAAATGTAACGGCTTAAAATATAAAATTAGAGTTTGTGAGAGTTTGTGTAAAGAGAAGAGATTTAACAATTTAGATTCTCAAGACTTTCTCCTCAGGGATAAAAAGGATCGTATTACAAGGTGGGGGCGTAAACAGTAAATTCACTTAGTTTTTTCCAAATTGTTGCTTAAAAAAATAATGGGGGAGAAACCCAATGCGTTATAGCGTTGTGTTTCTCCCCCATTATTTTTTAACACTCTAAGTCTCGTGACCTACTAACCTACTTCCATCCGAGTAGTAAGAAAATTACTTCCCCCCACTCCTTTGGGTCGATGACTGGTCACGGTCAGCTCCTACCCCTCATTTGCATACTATTATAAAAGCAGAGCGAGCGTTGGTCACTCCTTCATTTTTCTTCTTCACGCCGCTCTTGTTGTTTCGTCTCTGCTGTTTACAATATTTCTTGCTTCAAAATGCCTCCTCATCTGAATGAAAATTTCAATTCTTTTGAAATTTCTGATGTTTTTGAACAATCTGAAGACACTTTAAGTAACAACAGTGAAAGTGAAGATGATGAGGACGATGATGATTATACTGTTGAACTTAGTGAAGAACGTAAAGTCATAGCAATTGATCCACAATTTCCATTTGATACAATAGAAAAGTTTATGGTTGAAGCTAATAAATGGTTGGACTCAGGAAGTTATGTACGAATTGACTCTTTTATATTGTATGGTGATAGTCATTCTTTACTTGTCACACCAAATGACAGAGACCGCATGTTGCAGTGGGCACAATCTATGATGGAGTGCTATGAACAAGGTGTGGACACTGGCGGCTATTTTCTTGCACAACTAGTGTAATAACAAAATTACCCTTCCCCCACCCTACACCCTATCCCTTTCAAATCCTATAAAGAAGGGGGAAAGGAGTGGGGATTATAAAATGGTGGGGGAATGTGTATAAATGCAGGTTGTTTGAAGAGACTTTTATTATTGTGGCTTTAGCAGAAACAACATGGAGTTTAAATCTTCAGCAAAAATAAGGAACAACATAATAAAGAGAGAAATTCGCAAGAAAGAAAAGATTGAACTTATAAAATTACAACTTATAATACCTTCTATTGAAATTGGATGTAGCAAAATAAAGACTTTGGTGAAAACTAACGAATATTTGTTACAATTGCTAAAAACAATCGAAGAATTGAAAAGCAAGAATGGACATTCTACATAGTAAAATTTGAACATTTTAATATAAATAAGTAAACCCAAAAAAGTAGATGTAGAATAGAGAGTGAGGAATAGATTACTTTGTGGTAATGGACTAACATGCCACTTAGTGCTCTATTCCTCGTTCTCGCGTTAAATTGGATTACCTTGACCTATTTGTTTGACTGTTAGAATTTGGTTAACACTGCTGAATTTCAGTTTTGAACTAACGTTTATTTTTGTTCAACTGTTAGAGTTTTTTTAATACTGTCGAATTTTAGTTTTGAACTAACTTTTAATTTATGCGAAGTTTTAGTTCAACTCTAGTTAATTTATGCACAAATTTAGTTTAACCAAGTGTCTGTGCTCTAGCCATTTCCACCTAAAAATAACTAGAATTAGTTGGGTGGGGGAAAGTTCGTTAAAGCTTGAATATAAAGAAGTATTTACTAAAACTTTAATGGGAATAAAGAACACGAATGAACAATTAGTTTGTAGAAGGTTAATATTTTTGTTCAAAACGTTTGATTTCCTTGGATAGTGGTGGGGGAACCGTTATAAAAGGAGGAACGTGAGAGCCCATTTCATTTCTTGGCGAAATTTCAAAGAGTAAACATCTCAACATGTATCGTTGCGATAAATGTTCGGAATCGTTTCACGATGAAATTCTATTAGAATGTCATAAGGAACTAATTCACAACAACCCAGAAGAAAAACAAGAACAACAAGAACAAGAACAAGAACAAGAACAACAAGAAGAACAAGAACAACAAGATGAACAAGATGAAATAACAGCAACATATTCAACTACTTTACCAAATCTACAAGTATTTGCATTACCCGGTAAAGTAGTAATGCATCATAAGATTCAAAATGAAAACTTGAAGCTAGAAGAATTTATTAGAGAAGCAAAACCAATCATAAGTAAAACTTTAAAAGAAGAATTAAAAAGATTAAACTTTCTTAAATTTGGTTTACTATTAGAAGCTATGTTTATAAATGTACAAGAAGAATTATCACCAAGAGGATTCATAACAAAAAACCGAACTATCATGGAAAGTTCAGACATTGATTCAATAGTTGAAAACTGTATAGAAGAAATATTAACCAAAATTCAGGAACACGAAGGAAGAGGATCCGGATGGAGTCTTACAAGTATTGAAGTATTAGATATAAGAGTTCACAAACATGGATATGGACTAATGGGATCTAGTTACATTCCTTTGCCCAAAAGAATTAAGGATACAAGATCATGTATTAATGTGAAAAATCAAGATAATGAATGTTTTAGATATGCGATGACATCTAAGTTTGTACCAAATCATTTTGATAAACCTAACCAACACTATGAAAATCAAAGACATAGGTACAATTTTCAAGGAATTACTTACCCTGTATCACTGAAAGATATATCAAAATTTGAGAAGAAAAATCCTGGTACATCTATCAATGTTTTTGCATTAGATAGTTCAAACAAAGTGTTTCCTTTACGTGTCGTAAAAGAAGAGCTACCAGATCATACGGATTTACTACTACTAACGCGAGGAGATGTGTCTCATTATGTGTACATAAAAAAATTTGACTCTCTTGTTAACAAGCAGCTTTCTAAAGATCGACACAGAAAGATAATTTGCAAGAGATGTTTTAATTTTAAACGAGAAGGAAGACAAGGAAGAGAATGGTTACAAGAGCACAAAAGACTATGTAACAATAATTATGAAGCAAAGATTAATTTACCTTCGGAAAACAGAGCATTTGTTACATTTGAAAAGGTTCATCATCAATACCGTATCCCTATAGTTGTATATGCGGACTTTGAATCAACACTAATTCCTATAGAAGATGAAAATTGTGAAGCTAGAAAAAGTGTCAAATATCAAATGCACAAACCAAATAGTTTTTGTTTAATGGTTAAATCAACATTATCAGAAGAACATTTAAACCAATATGGATTAACTTCAGAACCTTTAGTATATCGTGGTGAAAATGTGGAAACAATATTTCTTGACCATTTATATTTAATAGCTGAAAATGTACAAAGATTATATACGAATATCGTACCAATGAAACCGATGGAGGAAGAAGAGGAAATTCAACATGAAAATGCAACTCATTGTTTCTTATGTAAAAATGAATTTACCATTGACAATTATAAAGTTAAAGATCATGACCACCTTACAGGTTATTACAGGGGTGCTGCTTGTAATAAATGCAATTTGAGCTATCGTTTACCACTATTTATTCCTGTGGTTCTGCATAACCTCAGTGGGTACGATGCTCATTTTATAATACCTGAATTAGGAAGAGACAATGGTTCAATAGATGTGTTGGCTGAAACTTCAGAAAAATTTATAAGTTTCTCTAAAACAGTTGGAAATGTAAAATTAAGATTCTTAGACTCCTACCGATTTATGCCGTCAAGTTTGTCTAAACTTTCTGAAAATTTAAGGAAACAAGATTTTATTGAAACAAAGAAGATTGTAAGTAACGACAAACTGGATCTCGTACTTCGAAAAGGTGTTTTCCCATATAATTATATAGACAGTTTAGAAAAATTTAATGAAACATCACTTCCGCCAAAAGAAGAATTCAAAAGTAAACTATACGACATGGACATATCTCAAGAGGATTATGATCATGCATGTAAAGTATGGAATGAATTAGGATTTACAACATTGGGAGAATATTCAGATTTTTATGTTAAATTAGATGTAACTTTATTATGTGATATAATGGAAGAATTTAGAAATACATGTTTTGCAGCATATGGATTGGACCCTCTTCATTCATACACTTCACCTGGACTAGCATGGCAAGCCATGTTGAAAGAAACAAATTGTAAATTACAACTTCTTACTGATATAGATATGGTTTTGATGTTAGAATCAGGAGTTCGAGGGGGATTGACACAAAGTGTAACCAGACATGTTAAGGCGAATAACAAGTATCTGCCAGATTATGATGCATCAAAACCAACAACATTCCTAGGTTATTTCGATGCAAATAACTTATACGGATGGGCAATGTCAAATCCCCTTCCATATGATAATTTTAAATGGATAGATCCAGAATCGATTGGAAACATTATGGATTTACCAAAGCATGGTGAAACTGGTTACATTTTTGATGTTGATTTTGAATATCCTGAACATCTTCACGATCATCATTACGATTTACCACTTCTTCCAAAGACTGAAATTTCCCCTACTGGAAGATGGCCAAAATTAATGATGACTTTAACCGACAAGTCTCGATATGTTGGACACTACTGGATGATACAACAAGCTTTAGACTTAGGATTGAGAATTACAAAAATTAATCGAGTACTACAATTTTCTCAATCTTGTTGGTTAAAATCTTACATCGACAACAACACAAGAAGAAGAGCCACCGCTACATCAAGTTTTCAAAAAGATTTTTTCAAATTAATGAATAACGCAATATTTGGCAAGACTTTGGAAAACAAAAGGAAACATAAGGATATCAAATTGGTAACTGATCCAGTAAAATTACAGAAATTGGTGCAACAACCAAACTTTGGTTCATCTATAATTATTAATGAAAATCTAGTTGTTATTTCCATGAACAAGAAGTCAGTTACAATGGATCGTCCTTTGTATCTTGGAATGTCAATCTTGGATATTTCAAAAACACATATGTACGAGTTTCATTATAAGAAGATGGTTAACTATTATGGAAGAGAGAACATTGGTATTGCATATATGGACACGGATGCACTAATTTACTGGATTAAAACAAATGATATGTATGAAGATCTACGCACCTTTATATATAAAGATGATTTCGACTTTTCCGATTATCCTAAGGATCATCCAAATTACGACTATGACAGAAATAAGAAAGTATTGGGAAAATTTAAAGATGAAACAAATGGTGTGCCGATGATGGAAATTGTAGCATTAATGTCCAAACTGTATTCATTTCAACTGTACATAAACGAAAGGAACGAACATCAAGTCACGAAAAAGGCCAAAGGAATAAAAACTTCTTTCCTGAAGAAGAACGTACAGTTTGAACATTATAAAAGATGTTTGTTTGAAAATGTTGAAACAACTGCAACGTTCAACACTATTAGAAGTTATAATCATCAACTTTTTAGTGTCAAACAAACAAAGTGGGCATTAAGCTACAAAGATGACAAGCGTCATATTTTAGAAGATAAAATTAATACTTTACCATTCGGCCACTACTCTCTAAACCCTATCGACCAGTAAACCTATTCTTCGTCCTCTACCTTCTTCCTTTTTCCTTTCCGTAAAGAAGAGGGGACATGGCAAGCCCAATGCCATGTTCCCTCTTTTTTACACTAATATGAAATGGCCTTGACCTATATTCAAACTATATAAATGAGAATAAACTATTCTATGGATCAGTATTTTTACATGCAGTGTACAAGCAACATCTGAAGATGGAAAGTGTGAAGGACAAGATTGTAAATGAACTACATAAACCAGCAAGAAGAAGATTTCCAAGAAGAAGTACAATCATTAAAGGAATGAATGATCTTTATCAAGCTGATCTCATTGAAATGATACCGCACAGTAAATTAAATAAAGGATTTAAATATATTTTAACAATTATAGACTGTTTTACTAAAATAGCTGACGCTTTACCAATGAAGGATAAGACTGGTAAAAGTGTTACAAAAGCTATGGAAACCACAATACAAAGAAATAAATTTAAAATTAAACATCTACAGACCGATGATGGAAAAGAATATTTTAATAAAGACTTTGGAGCTTTGATGAAGAAATATCAAATAAATCATTATTCTACAAATTCTGAAGTTAAAGCTTCAATAATTGAAAGATTCAATAGAACATTAAAAGGTGCGATGTATAAACAATTTTCAAAAAGAGGATCATACGTGTGGTATGACATATTACCACAACTTATAAAAGAGTATAACAACAAATATCATCGTACCATTGGAATGAAACCTATCCAGGTAAATAGTGCTAATGCCAAAATTGTATTACAACGCATTAAAAATAATACAACACCGAAATTGGAAAAATTGCAACCAAAGAAGTTCAAGGTCAACGATAAAGTTCGTATAAGCAAATACAAAGGTGTATTTAGTAAAAGATATCTACCAAATTGGACTAATGAAGTATTTACAATTTATAAAGTGCAACCAACTATACCTGAAACCTATTTATTAAAGGATAACAAGGGTGAATTACTTCAAGGTGGATTTTACGGACACGAATTGTTGAAATCAACAGTCGATGTATATCTTGTCGAGAAGATTTTACAAAGGAAAAAGGATATGGTTAAAGTCCGGTGGTTAGGGTTTGATAAAAGTGAAGACTCTTGGATTCCTTCAAAAGACTTAGTATAGTTGTTTAATAGCTCATTGTGTGTTTAACCTTTATACAAGATGGAGATTGTACAACAAAAAGACCGATTTAATATCAATAACATTGATGAATTGACAGTTGACAATGATAAGTTAAATCATGGAAAACATGGTGAATTACTACCAAATACGATAAGATGTCTAATAACTGGTCCTTCAAATTGTGGAAAAACTAATGTTGTTTTTAACCTTATAACTAATCCTAAAGGATTGCGTTTTAATAATATATACATTTTTTCAAAATCATTGCAACAACCAAAATATCAATTATTGGATAAAGTACTTGCAAGTGTACCTGAAGTGAATTTTTACAAGTTTAATGCCAGTGAAACAATTATGCAACCAAATGAAGCAAAACCATTTTCTATTTTTATATTTGACGATGTTTCTTGTGAAAATCATGACACAATAAGGAATTATTTTGCTATGGGAAGACATCATAATATTGATAGCATTTATATTGGTCAAACATACAGTAAAATTCCAAAACAACTTATAAGAGACAATGCAAATATGTTGATCATCTTCAAGCAAGATGAAACAAATTTAAAGCATATATATAATGATCATGTAAATGCGGATATGCCATTTGAAAAATTTAAAGAGATGTGTGGCAAAGCATGGAATGAGAAATATAGCTTTCTCGTTATTATGAAGGAAGAAGATATTAAAAATGGTAGATATCGTATAGGGTTGGATAAATTTGTATTTATGCGTTGAACTACCGATGCTACATCTAGTTACACGTTGAACTTCACAGTGTAAACATGGTGAATCAAGAAAAACTATTGAAAGAAATAAAATCACTCAGTGATTCTATTAGGATGAAGAATCGTGCATTGAGGATGGGTTTAAGTGAAAGAGAAGAATTTCTAGAGACTACCTTTAAACCTATTACGGAACCTTTAAAACAGATATCGGAAACTATTGGTAAACCTCGTTATGAAGGAGATGTTTTACTACCAGTTTCTAAACAAGAAGTACAAGCATTAAAAAAAGAAGAAGATGATGATTCATATACAAGTGCTAGTGAGCAAGAAGAAACAAAAGAAGAAGAACCAATTGTTGAAAAGGAAGAAGAACAGCCAATACCTGAAGCTGAACAATCTATTCCAAATTTAACTCAATTGAGTAGCGATATATTACAACATGGACCTCTTGGAAGAAAATATATAATGAAAATGCTACATGACATGAAATCAAACCCGAATTTGAGTAGATCACACGTATACGGAGCAAGAATTGATGGGAATGAATTGAAGATTGGCGATTCAAAGCTTGAAATAACACAAGACGATTACATCATTATTGGTGAGCATAGATATAAAGGAACAAAAGGATTATATGAATTAATTTTTAAAAACATACCACTAAGATATTCATCCAAAGATTTAAGTGTTTTTAAGGAGATTCTACAAAATACTAGCGCTCATAAAAGAAACTACTTAAAGGATGGAATGATTAATCGTTCACGTGCAACAAAATATAACATCGTTATAAAAAAGTTGTTTCCTCCACGAAAATTGCCAACATTACGTACTGCACCAGCGGTAAGACAACCACTGAAAAGAAAATCTTTATCACTTATGGATTTATCACTTCTTGAACAACATGGTAAAAAGAGTAAAGGAGATACTTCAACATCTGGTAAAGGATTGATGAAAAATCTATACAATACAAATGTGATTTACTACAATGACATCAATAAATTGGTTGATAGAATGAGACTATTGCATGAAGCCATGGAAGCTGGTCATACAGGTTTAAATAATGAATGGGTAGCTCTGATTGATGAACTCAGGAATCGCGACATAATTGTATAATTGTCCGCGGATATATAAGAGTTGCAGGTGTATAATGTGTCAGTTCTAACATGAGCGTCGACAAGTTCGGACGCTACTCCGCGTTAGGAGTGCAAGTTGGAGAAAACAGAAAAAGAAGTGGATTACCGCAAACACCCGAAGGTGACTATAACATAAATAATAAACGTTTAAAGTTTGTTAAAGATCCAGAAGAAGATGGAGATGCAACAAATTTAAAGACAGTAAAGGAGGAAACATCTACAAGTTTAAAACTCGACAACAACCAACTGTATGATGCAAAATCTCACAGGGTTATTAACGTTGCAAAACCAGTCAACAATGGAGATGTTGTTAATAAAGGCTATTTTCTATCTGCGATGGAATATGCTTTACTGTTGGAAAAGACTAAAAGTGGAAAAAAGTACAATGCTTTAAATTATAAAATAACTAATGTGGCAGATCCAACCGAGGATACAGATACAATTAATAAGCGTTATTTGCACTCTGTAATACCAGAAAAGAAAAAAGATGGATTTTCCTTCTATAAATATACTATAAACGATATTGGATATCCTAAAGAAGAAAGTGATGGTGTTAATATAAAATACATTAAAGATAATTGTATTTTATATAATAGTGCTGTTATTGATTGTCATGGAAAAGTGTTGTCCAATCTGGAAGATGGTTCAACTCCATCTGATGCTGCTACCGTGAGACAAATGAATGAAAGCTTGAAAAAAGGAACATCCGCTTTTGTTAAACAGAATCAGGTGGTGTCAAAGAAAGGTGATGAGTTTATGCAAGGCAGTGAAAAGTTTACCTTACTACAACTAAAAAATGACAAGTGGGATGGAAAAAATAAAAGATTGTCAAATATAAGTTTAGGCACGGAAGAACATGATGCTGTTATTTTAACACAAGTACCACAACTATCAGCTACTGGTGTTAATTTTATATGTAAAGGTAGACGATTAACCCAAGTTAAATCTGGTAAAGATGATCAGGATTGTGTTGTTGTAAAACAAACTATAGTTTTAGATAAAATAAATAACGTATATAATGGAAAAAATAAAAGAATATCTAACATATCAGCAGGAATAGCTCCGAATGATGTTGCTACTATTAATCAAGTTATAGCAACCTCTAATAACGATCCATCTGCGTATACATGTAATGGTAAACGTATCACATATCTTGATAATCCTACACGTAACAAAGATGCTACTAATGTAGAGTATGTAATGAATCTTGTAGGTAATGTAGTTATTGATATGCATAATCATTTGATTAATGCATCGATGAAACACAATAAAATCGAAGATTCTCAGAGAAACCAATGGATTAAAGATGAAATCATTGATAGATACTAGTAAAACTTATGAATATTTAAGTATGGAATATACAAAAAAGGATTCATTAGCATAAAGTATTTCATAGAGTGAAGACGTTGGTTACATAAAACAGCATAATGAAGACCGTATCGCTCAGTCGTCGTCAAGACAGCGGCAAGAGAGGACGTGGTTTAACATCAGCTGCATTATCCCTGCTCAGACGGATTCCAATTGGTGCTGTTGTGAATCGAGCGATAGACGCTTTACCATACGAATTACATCTGCCCGGAGGTTATCAATATTGTGGACCTGGAACTAAGTTGGCAAAACGTTTAGCAAGAGGAGATCCTGGAATTAATAAATTAGATCAAGCTTGCAAAGAACACGATATAGCATATTCAAAGTACAAAGATTCAACAAATAGATCAATAGCAGATAAAATTCTAGCAGAAAAAGCTTGGCAAAGAGTAAAATCAAGTGACGCAAGTATTGCAGAAAAAGCAGCGGCTTGGGCAGTAACTACAGCCATGAAGACGAAAGCAAAGTTAGGTGGTGGAAAACGTCGCAGAGGAAGACCTGCAAAGAGAGGCACACCCAAAAGAGGTGGAAACATTAAAAAAGGACGTCGTAGAACTCATAAAGCAAGTATAAAGAAGACTTCTGTTTGGCAAATGGTAAAAAACGGAGCAGGTTTATACCTAAGACCATACCGTGTGTACTAAATAAGAAGAATCAATTAATAATTCCAAATAAAGCCTTAACAAATCATCAGTTAAATGATTATGTAAAATGTTTGAAAATACCATTCTTTCGAGGAGTTTTTATGAAAGATGCATTACCAACTAAAATATGGAAAAATGAAACTGGAATAGTAAATTTGGATTCCACCTATGGTCCAGGTACTCATTGGGTATGCTATAAAAAGCTCGGACAAACCATTTACTACTTTGACAGTTTTGGCAATCTACCACCGCCAAAAGAACTTCAACATTATTTTCGAAACTCAAAAAACATTTTTTACAATTACAAAAGAGAACAACCTAACAATACTGAAATATGTGGGCATTTATGTTTGGAGTTTCTAGCGAAAAGTGTCAGTCAGCTTTAAGATGTCATCGTATACAGTGTCATTGAGTGGAAATTCATCCACATTAAAAAGTACGCTGTTCCCAGCATTGCGTCTATCCAAGGAACGATTATGGGAAGCGGCATTACTTGATTTGACTACCTACAACTCAATTCCTAATGTTACGGAAGGGAAGAACAATTTACTACATTATTATGAAACTAAGGATGCTGCAGGAAAATACTCAGAATTGAAAATAATTACATTTCCTACTGGAGCTTATGAAATTGATGATATAAACCAATTATTACAGAAACAACTCGGAGAAGACAATATCACCGTTAAAGGAAACAATAATACTTTAAAAGCAGAAATAACTTCAAAATATTATATTGATGTCAGCTTGGAACAGTCGATTGGCAGTTTACTTGGATTTACAGATACAAAAAAGAAAATCTTAACTCCTGGAACTACTCATTCAGGTGATTCAACTGTAACAATATTGAAAGTAAATAGTATTGATGTCACGTGCAACATTATACACGGATCGTATAGAGATGGAGTTAATCAACATATTTTACATACATTTTATCCAACAGTGGCTCCCGGTTTTAAAATTGTTGAGAAGCCACAAAACTTGATATACCTACCGTTAAACACCAGTTTCATTTCAGACATTGTACTGAACATATTGGATCAAGACGGTCATAGTGTTGACTTTAGAGGAGAAACAATTACTATACGGATACACATCAGAGCAGCAACATAAAAGTCAACATGGGATTATCATTTAAACCGCAACGGAAGAGTCGGGAGCTCAGTAGCTCCTCGACATTGGAAGAGTTAACATCGGAAAACATTCGTTTTCTACAGAAGATTGGATTGAAACTTAACAGCGATGGATATCCTGGATATATCTCAAGGACCAACGTTCGACGAAACACTATGGGAGAAGGAATATCACACGCACAACCCTTACACTTCATCAAAATTAAACAATAACGATGAAATAAGGATCCCCATTCAACAACAAGATATTTACACTTTACCGTGTGAAAGTTACTTGTACATTGAAGGACGGGTATTAAAATTGGATGGAAAAACTGCTTCAACAGTTCCTTTTATAAATAACCCGATGGCATATCTTTTTGATGAAATAAGATATGAAATATCAGGGGTGACGGTTGATTCAACAAAAAAGGTTGGTTTAACAACGACATTGAAAGGATTAACATCATTAACACCGCATGAGAAGAATTCAATAGTCACTGCCGGATGGGTTGCCCCTGATAAAGACACTATAACACCAGCTTCCAACGGTCACTTTGATTTTCATGTACCTTTACGATTGCTTTTGGGATTCGCTGAAGATTACAAACGGGTAATAATAAATGTCAAACAAGAATTAGTATTACTCAGATCTTCAACTAATAAGGACTTGATACTTGCAGACCCTGCAACTACGGAAGATAAACTGGAATGGCAACTACAGTTGGATAAAGTTGTTTGGAGGGTACCTCATGTAAGATTGGCTGATGAACATAGAATCCTATTATTGAGAAAGTTGAAATCTGACCGTGATATTGTGATGCCATTCCGAAGTTGGGAATTTCATGAATACCCTACACTACCTCAGACAGAACGACAAACATGGACCGTCAAGACATCAACTTACTTGGAACGAGCAAGGTACATACTACTCGGTTTTCAAACTAAGCGAAAAGATGTTATCACTGCAAATGCTGGTCAATTTGATCACTGTAAAATAAAGAATTGTAAAGTTTTCCTAAACTCTCAATTCTTTCCCTATGACAATTTGAATGTCATGTTCAGCAAAAAACGTTTTTCCATTTTATACGATATGTATGCAAGATTTCAATCGTCATATTATGGAAAGACTAATACACCACTATTATCACCTGACCAGTATTATTCCAAGGCTCCAATAATTGTAATCGATTGTTCAAAACAAAATGAATCGGTAAAATCATCAAGTGTGGATATAAAAATTGAAATGGAATTTGAAGAACCAGTAGCGGATGGAACTTCGGCATACTGTCTAATTCTACATGATAAAATAGTTACTTACACACCGCTGACCGGAATTGTGAAGAATGTACTTTAAGAAGAATTGTACAACAACTGCAAATTTTTGAGGTTAGAATTATCTGCTTTAATTTTTGAGGTTAGAATTTCATTTGTGAAAGACAAGTTGAAAACAAACAATTATGTAATTGTATAAATTTCAAGGATTTTACGAAAAATATAAAAGCGAGAAAATAATTAGTAGAAACTTCATTCTATCTTCAACCGTCGTATGGGAAACATCATTCGCAAGATGAATTCTACTAACGGAGAAGAAAATACACCTCTAATGGATGATAATAGTTCAGATATAGAAAAACAAGTTGAACGAGAAATGGACGAGTTCCTAAAATTCAACAAACATAAGAAGAGAGAAGAAGAAAAAGCTGAAAAAGAAGTAAAAAGGAAGAAGGTTGAAGTTAACATTACAACCAATATTTTAACAGAAGTATTTCTTCGGATTATCTACCCAATTTCTTCATGCATGACAAAAAGTATATCAGTTGGAATTTTAAAATCAATGGATTATTCACCAATTGTTATTTTAAATCATGGAAACAAAATGGTTACTTTCAGTGAAACTACTTGGGAATCTCTCATGAAACATTTACATCTTTTGGAGTGCTATTTAAGTAACAACACATTTGGAAGAAGAACAAGATTAAGTTTATTGGAATCAAATATTGAAGTTGATATAGTAAAACATCGTGGAGGACAAATTGTTCGCTTCAGAGATTTAACTACACATAATGTTAAATTATATTTCACTAAAGAAGAATTTTACACTTTAAGTTGTACTACCGGTCCCGTCACCAGATATTTGAAACAACTAATATTTTCAAGTGCAATAATTAAAGACTATCTAATTGATACATTGGACAAAAAACCTTTTGTTCCAATTTTATACGGTCCCGTGGATACTTCAATCTTTAATAGAATACCTCAAGAAGTTGAAATGTGGAGACAATTAAACAACTATCACACCAATTTTAATATTGATGAAGTGGCACAAGATGTGAAAGAAGAAGAACAATCCTGTCTGTTATAAACATCGGCTCATTCAATTTTTAAGTCAGTTGTTAGTAAGACTTCATCATGAATAAACGGGTTTCGTTTTCTAATGCGCCACATATAATGGAAGTTAAAAGAGGTATAATTGAATTTCAAGCTTTCCGAGGAAATGATGGTAATTTTATTATTAAAGAATTAGTAATCTTGGACATGAACACATCAGTAGTTTATCATTATTTGTTCAAACCTCCAGTACCATTTAATAGACTAACAACTAAAGCGAAAGTTACAAACAAATGGTTGAACAAACATTTTCACAACTTAAGATGGGATGAAGGTTTCATTAATTATAACATGATGCCGCACATTATGAATCATTATTGCAAAGAGTTTAAAATTATCTACACAAGGGGATTGGAAAAAGCAAATTGGATACAATCATTTACAAGCAACGAAGTGATTAATGCAATAATTGATAAAGATTTCCAATGCTACTTCAACGAACTTTGTATTTCATCAAAAAGTTTTAAACATCGAAGGTCGCAGTGCGCTTTAAAGAATGCCTACCGCTTGAATAATTTCCTTCAACAAACTGGTGGGGGTAGTGTCAGTGGTGGGGGGTAGTGTCGATTATAAAAGTGAGAGCGCTACCATGACACAGCATGAGTATTACTCAAACCTCCGAAGAGACAACATCTCCGACGGACATTCTTATTAACAAGAAGATTAACAACAACATCAATATGGCATCACAGAACTTACTTCAAAGTTTAGTTGATCAGTTCAACGCTCATTCTAAATCATCAATTCTACCTACGAAGAAATGTTCTGAACTAAAAGAAGAAAAACACTACATCATTCATACTATTAAGAAAATGGAAACTTCAGTAGGTGATGCTATAAATTGCACTTTGAGCGAGGCACCTTATACAATTGGTGATGAAGCAAAATTTCAGATCTTCTTACCAAAGCGCTTCGTACAACTACTTCAAAATGAAGATCTTCGTATAATTCAACCCGGCGCACTCTATTTGGTATCACATGGACCCAGTGGAAACAACTCTACTGAACTTACAATTCATGTAACACCTACTACTGATTAATTTGTACATAACATTGTAAATATTTCTTTGTATTTGTTTTTTCAATAAATATGATATAAAACAAAACAAAAAATAAAAATAAAAAAGCAACATATTGTAATGTCTTTGTACATTACAATATGTTGCTTTTTTAAAAATTCCACAGGATGACCTTGACCCAATTTTGTATAATTATAAAAGGGGAAATGTACTTGCAAAATTCATCAGTCTACTGCTACCTTTCATACCGTACACATCTCGCTCTTAATCCCTGAATATAAAACTGCAACATGTCCCTAAAGGTTAAGTGTGCATCTTATGATACCAACACCATAACTACTTTTGAACAACTTGAAGATTTAACTAACGAAATGCGAGTTTTACTTACCGGTGGTTATCACTTAACTGTTGATGTTAGTGCTACTAATACAAGGATGTTCACTAAAACAAAATATTGCGATGATGAAATATTTATTTCTACACAACCTACAACTTCTTCATCGCCAACTGGTCAACATAACATCAAGTTCCAAAAGTATTACCAATGTTGAATAACTTTTGACAGACAAAGCTACAACTAAAGAATCACGTGATCAATGTGAGTTAATAAAAAGGATGTGATACTTGTATAAATAATCATTCGCTTCTTAGCTCTCACCACGACAAGACCTATTTAAGAAAATGTTGTACAGAATGATGATTCAACTTGATGGAAAAATCTATGGAAAAGACTACAACACCGTTGAACAAATGACCCAAGATTTAGATGTATTAACTAAAGAAGGATATCAAGCTAAATTAATTTTAAAATTTCCTGAAGTACATCCATTATCAACAGAAGAACTTGTTGCTATGGCTAAGGCGGAAAGAGAGAAAAAGTCTGAAGAAAACAAAGAGAAACAAACTTCCTAAATTTTAATAATCCTTACACTTGTAAGGTATAATTTTTTAAAACTCCATTTGGATGACCTTGAAATTACCCCTACCACTTTTCACAGTACATAAAACTCACTATTGAACACTATACACTCTTATTCTTTCACTGGACTCCGCAGCGTCAACATGGAAGAGCAAAAATACAAGTACAAACCTCGTTACTGTTGTGAACAACAGTGTACAGATTTAGGACCAATGATGGTGGATGGGTTAGCTTGTACTAAATGTGAATTCTTCGGATCTTGTTATTGCAAATGCAAAACAAAACAACTACCACCACCGGAATTGCGAACTTTCAAATTTTACAAATCAAGATATTTTCATACATGTTGTCCTCAAAGATGTTTCAAATTTCACCCTCTAGATCTTGCTCATTGTCAACGCACCAATTCTCATCAAGATGATTTTTGTACACATATGATAAAAAGATGTAAATACAGATCAGATTGGTATTCCGATCCTGTAGAACCATCAAATGTGTAATTTCAGTTTTACACTCTTTTTTAAAACTTCATTTGGATGACCTTGAGATTTCCCCCACCACTAGTTCTAATTTTTATATAATATTGAATCATTCCACTTCCAACACTCTAACTAACAACATGGAAAACAAATTTATCAAGTTTGAACATATAATAACTGACAGGGAAGAGATGGAAGAATTGTTTCAAAACTTACTTTCCATCATTGACGAATATCCTATAAGATGGTTCAGAATTGTAGTTCAATATTTAAATCCTGGTGAATTGTTTTCTTCATCGAGTGAAGAGGATGAAACAACTACTTCGGTTCAAATAATTGAATTAAAAGATGGAGAAGAAGAACTAAACATTTTATTCAATCATAAGCTCAAAGTTCCCTATATAAAAGCCCCCTCCCTAGACAGCCCCCCTCCCTAGACGCCTGCTCAAGGTCACCATTATATAAGCCCCCTCCCTATGCGCCGATCCTCATTCCATCACCGACTCTCCAATAATGAACAACTCTCCATTGGCCCAAATGAATTCTAGTTTTGAAATAAACTCTAAAGAAGAGTTACAAGACATTTTTAATATTTTACAAGAACTTGTAGATAATTTTACAACCATCAAAATGAATTTGGAAATAACATACGATTGTCCTATTTGTGATAAGGTTGAAAGTTTAGATGAAGACAGTTTACTAAATCTAACTCCTGCACCATCTGACACTACTGATGGTAATAATGAAGAGCAACGTCTTTCCCCCACCACTTCTTTGTAATTCATCCTTCCCCCCACCACTTCTTTATTTAACTAACATTTCTCCCTTTCACTTCTCATTCCATCTTCGACTTCTGAACTATCAACATCACTAAAATTTCAAACACTAACACAATCATGATGGATATGATGGATGAAGTTCCCTTCGTAACTAGAATGGAAGAGGATAAATTGAAATTGGAAATTAAACGATTGGAAATGGAACGGGAAAACCAACTTGAAATGTTACATTTGTTCAAGCTTTTCAAATACATCATCTGGGGACTCTGCATTTACCTTCTCATCGTCGTCGGTGTTTGCATTTACAACTCTGTAATTCATCACAAAAGTTCAACTTGTTTAAACTCTGCTGTTGCACATTAATTGTATTTTCACTAATAAAATTCAAAAGTTACTTCAACCTATCCTACTATCACCAACTAGTTCAACTTAGAACTATTTCTGGTGGTAGTTGGGTAGGCTTTTTTAAAACTTACTCTGGATGACCTTGACATACTTTCCAGATCCTATTTATAAATTTAAATTTCAGTTTTAAACTAACTTTTAGTTTTGTTCAACTATTAAGAGTTTTGTTAACACCGTCAAATTTCAGTTTTCAACTAACTTTTAATTTATGTACACTTTTAGTTCAACCCTAGTTACTTTATTCGCAAATTCAGTTCAACCGACCACCAACGCTATTGCCATCTCCACTCCAATATTTTAACATTTCTGCCCCCAACACCTGCCCGAACGGCAGGTGGGGTAAAGGAGTGGGGGTGGCGCATGCTCACCAATGCAAAACTAAGGTTTGAGGTTAGAATTATCCATGGCGGCCGCCATGTCTAGTTCAGTTTCACCACATAGAGTCGGCGACCGGTTATTGGTCTAAAGGAGTGGGGGAAAGGGTGGTGGGGGGGGGGGGGAAGGTTGCCATTTTATAAGCCCTCTCCCTAGACGGCGCTTCTCATTCTATCGCCAACTTTCAAACGATAAACACCTCTCCCATGGCACTGATGAATTATCCCGCTATCACCAACTACTTCAACTTAAAACTATTTCTGGTGATAGTTGGATAGGATTTTTAAAAACTTACTCTGGATGACCTTGACATATTTTCCACATCTCAGTTATAAGTTTGAATTTCAATTTTGAACTAACTCTTAATTTTTCTTCAACTGTTGTAGTTTTGTTAACACCGACGAATTTCAATTTTGAACTAACTTTTAATTTATGCGTACTTTTAGTTCAACCCCACTTTATGCGCAAATTCACTTCACCCTAACGCCAACACTATCGCCATCTCCACCCCAACCTATATGGCATAAAATATAACTACAGCATCTCATATATACCCTCCATCCCCCACCGGAAGCTATGTGACATGGCAGCTGGCGCCAGCTGCCGCGGCACGTGGCTCGGTGGGCACGTGGTCGGTTTTAAAAGTGGCCAAAAACCACTACTGCTGTACTTTTTATTAGCGAATGACACATTTAAACTATCGTATGGAAAAAATTGTGAATTTAAATAAACTTTAATATTTTTTAAGTTGCAATGATCAAATTGACCTGCATGTTTGGTGATGGTGTCTCTTCTGCCTGTTTGTAAACCAAATATAATATACCTGGCTCGTTCCACATAATTGGATGTTTTAACAGTCCAAGTGTGGCGATCCGTAGTTGGCAAACTGGGATGTTCATGAAATTCCCAACTTCTAAAAGGAATTACAATATCACGATCAGCCTTTAACTTTCTTAATAGTAGCATTCTATGCTCGTCAGCTAATTTAACATGCGGAACTCTCCATACAATTTTGTCTAATGTTAATTTCCATTCTAAAGTTGCATCTGTTGTACCGTCTGGAGCTTTAATAATGTCTTTATCGTTAGAAGATCTCAACAAAACTAATTCTTGTTTAACATTTAATATAATTTTTCTATAATCTTCAGCAAAACCAAGCAACAAACGTAATGGAATATGAAAATCAAAATTTCCATTTGTATCTGGAGTGATTGTGTCTTTTGCAGGTAAAACCCATCCTGCAGGTTGTATTAAATTGGTTTCATTAGGTGATATAGATGTTAATCCCTTTAAAGTTGTTGCAATACCTACTTTTTTAGTGGAATCAACTGTTACACCTGATATTTCATATCTAATTTCGTCAAACAGGAAAGCCATAGGATTATTTATAAATGGAACTGTTGTACCAGTAGTAGTACCATCCTTTTTAGTAACTTTTCCTTCAATATACAAGTAACTTTCACATGGTAGTGTGTAAATGTCTTGATTTTGTATGGGAATACGAATTTCATCGTTATTGTTTAATTTTGATGAAGTGTAAGGGTTGTGGGTGTGATATTCTTTTTCCCATAGGGTTTCGTCGAATGTTGGACCCTGCGCTATATCCAGTATATCCATAATCGGTTAATTGTAATCCAATTCTCTCTAAGAAACGAATGTTCTCGCGTGTTAACTCCTCCACAGCTGAAGAGCTACTAATGCGGTTTCCCGTAGGTTGTTCGCTTTTAAATATTAAACCCATGATTTTGTATTAAAGTGTCGATTTTAAATGTAATCTAACCGTAATAGGCTCTTCTCGGAAATCTATCAAGTTACCGTCTTGATCCAATACGTTCAACACGATGTCTGAAATGAAAGTGGTGTTCAACGGTAGATATACCAGGTTTTGTGGCTTTTCAACAATTTTAAATCCAGGTGGCACACTGGGGTAAAAAGTATGTATTATATGAGTATTTGCTCCATCTCTGTAAGCTCCTTGTATAATGTTACAAGTTATGTCTATACTATTGACTTTTAATATTGTTACAGTTTGTTTACCAGAATGTGTTTTATTTGGTTCTAAAATTGCTCCATCTTTGGGAAATCCTAATAAATCACCAATTGAGTTTGGCTTAGTGAAATCTATATAATATTTTGAAGTAAGCTCAGCTTTCATTGTATTGTTATTACCTTTTAGTGTTATATTGTCTTTTCCCATTTTGTTTTGCAAAAATTCATTAATATGATCAATTTCATAAGAACCTGTGGGTAAACTGCACTCTTGTAAGTCTGTAAACTTCCCACTGGCATCTTTTCCTTTATAATAATGCAATAAGTTATTTTTACCTTCCGTAACATTGGGAATAGAGTTGTAAGTTGTAAAATCCAATAGCGCCGCCTCCCAAAATCTTCCTTTTTGCAAGCGTAACGCTGGAAAAAGGATACTTCGTAAAGTGGACGATTTTCCTGTTAATGATACCGTATAGGAAGACATCTCAATAGTGACTGATACTTTTAGCTAAGAATTCCAAACATAAATGGCCGCATATTGAAGTATTATCAGGTTGTTCTCTTTTATAATTGTAATATATGTTTTTAGCAGATTTAAAGTAATCTTGAAGTTCTTTTGGTGGTGGTAGATTACCGAAACTATCAAAATAATATACATTGTTATTTAGTTTCTTATAACAAACCCAATGGGTGCCAGGGCCTTCAGTATTATCCAAATTTACAATTCCAGTCTCATTTTGCCACATTTTCTTTGGTAAATTGTCTTTCATAAATACTCCGCGGAAAAATGGTATTTTTAAACAGGAAATATATTTAAATAATTCAACATTAGTCAACGCTTTATGTGGTATAACCAATTGATTTCTTTTATTTAATATGCACGATACGGTCTTAGGTATAGACCAGCCCCGTTTTTTACCATTGACCATATTATCGGTTTTTTGTTATTTTTCCTCGGAGAACGTCTTTTTAGTCTAATATTACCACCATGTTTCTTCATGGTTGATCCTTTTTTATTCCTACCCCTCCTTTTTCCACCTCCTACTGCTGTTTTAGCCTTCATACCTGCTGTTACCGCTAAAGCTGCTGCTTTTTCTGCAATACTAGCGTCACTAGACTTTACTCGTTGCCAAGCTATATTCGCTAGCTTTTTATCAGCTATTGACCTATTCTTTGAATCGGTAAACGTGGAATATGCGATATCGTGTTCTTTACAAGCCTGATCTAACTTATTTATGCCTGGATCGCCTCTTTCCAGTCGTTTTTTCAATTTAGTTCCTGGTCCGCAATACTGATAACCTCCCGGTATGTGAAATTCGTATGGTAAAGCGTCTATTGCTCTATTTACGACAGATCCTACTGGAATACGATTTAAAGCTTTACTTAACAGAGAAACCGCTGTGGACGTGATACCGCCTCCTTTCCGTATAGTGTCTCGATATGGACTGGTGTAATGAAACGCCATGATTGTCTTTTATATTCGAAAAGCGTAACCTATGTGTTACCTCTATGACAGGTTGCACATAAATGATGTAATTTATGGTGTTATTTAATTAAATATCAAAAGTACCCCAATCTGTTGATCTAAACTTTTGTGTATTATGATTAAAAAAGTATTTATAAAGAATTTCTTGTTTAATCCATGCACTTCTCATTTTTTCATCAATAGGTTTATGTTGTCCGGCTGCAATATAATTATGCATATCAAATAATAAATTACCTATTACTTTAACAAGAAAATTAACAGTTACAGCGTTATCAGCATAATCAGGGTCTGCAACATTTGTTAATCGTTTGTTATCACAATTCCACCATTGTTTTCCAGTTGGCTCTAATTGTATTATCTGTTCATAAGTAACAGCATCACCAGGCTTTTCACCAATACCTAAATTTGTCAATGACTTTCCTTTACCATCCCAAACACTATTGTTTTCTTCAAGTAAAGTAAACTTTTTATTTCCCTGTACAAATACATCTCCTTGTCGTGTTACTACTTGGTCTTGTTTCACAAAACCAGATGTTTCTTGTTTTAAAGTTTCCTTTATTTGCCCCGCCGTTGCACCATCTGATGGTGCAGAACCATCTTTTACATTCGCTAAACAATTACCAAAGCAATCAATAATTCCTACATCACGTGTAATACAATGATCTTTGATGTATTTTAAATTTACAGCATCATTTTCATTCTTTGGATAACCTATATCGTTAATAACAAATTTATAAAAAGAAAACCCATCTTTTGTCTTTTCAGGTATTATAGAATGTAAATAGCGTCTATTTATGCTGTCTTTTTCATCTACAGGGTCTGCTACGTTAGATATACGTCGATTTTCAGCATTATACGTTTTTCCATCGAATTTTAACGTATTTTTCAATTCCGATGATAAATAACCTCTGTTTATTGCATCAGCGTTTTGATTTGGCTTACCGACGTTGGAAATTCTATGATTACCCGCGTTATATGTGTTTTTGTCTAGTTTCAGTGTTGGTAATATCTCTTTTTTTAATACTTTTAAATTTATTGCATCATTTTCATCTGTGGGATCATTAATGTTTTTTAACCGTTTATTACTAATATCATAATCTCCATCAGGTGTTTGTGGTAAGCCAGCACCTCTTTTTAAAGTATTAAAGTAATATAATCCATCCGAGGAATATCGTCCGAACTTGTCAACACTCATGGTGCAACTGAATAACATTCTAGAGTGTAACCCATTTTTATAATATTAGTCTCGATTTCTAACCCGTATCAGTTTTTATACAAATTCTTAGTCTTTATCAGTTACATTTTCATCGCTCCCGGGACATTTAAAATATTTAAAATTTCCACTAACTAATGCTCCGTCTGATTCATTTCGAAACACATGATTTTTATGAATAAATTGTTCACCAGACAATTTTCTAAATCCGCTAAATGAATTTGGATCTGCAATTAATATATTTTGATAATCATTTACATCCATTAATTTAAATCTTTGCTTATTATAAATAAACTCTTTATTTGCACTGTCATATTGTAATGTTTGTCCTACAGTTGCAGCATCATTTGGATCTCTTCCATTATGCAAGTTTTTTATTACTTTATTTTTACATGTAAAAAATCTAAAAGAATGATCTGGATCTAGATGTACGGTTTGTGATAAAGCAGCTGCATCATGTTTTTCATAACCCCATCCCATATTTGATAACCCTTTACCCATGCAATCCCAAGCATTATTTTTGTATGTTAATAAATTAAATTTTTCATTACCTTTAACAAATTCATCCCCTTGCTTTGATACTACTTGATCTTGTTTTACAAAAGAGGTTGTTTCTTGTTTTAAGGTTTCCATCATTTGACCCACTGTTGCACCATCTGATGGTGCCGAACCATCTTTAACATTCGCTAAACAATTACCTAGACAATCAATAACTCCTACATCACGTGTAATACAATGATCTTTTATATATTTTAAATTTACAGCATCATTTTCATTTTTCGGATAACCTATATCGTTAATAACAAATTTATAAAAAGAAAAACCATCTTTTGTCTTTTCAGGTATTAATGAATGTAAATAGCGTCTATTTACGCTGTCTTTTGCATCTTTAGGATCATCTACGTTGGATATACGTTTATTTCAGCAGTATACGTTTTTCCATTGAATTTTAGCGTATTTTTTAATTCTGATGATAAATAACCTTTGTTTATTGCATCAGCGTTTTGATTTGGCTTACCAACATTGACAATTCTATGATTACCTGCGTCATATGTGTTTTTCTGTAGTCTTAATGTTGGTGATATATTTTCTTTTAATACTTTTAAATTTATTGCATCGTTTTCATCTGTGGGATCTTTTATGTTTTTTAACCTTTTATTAGTTATATCATAATCTCCATCAGGTGTTTGTGGTAAACCAGCACCTCTTTTTAAATTATTTGCGTAATATAACCCATCCGAGGAGTAACGTCCGAACTTGTCGACACTCATGGTGCAACTGAATAGTAATCTAGGGAGTAACGCATTTTTATGAGATTACCCCACGGTTTCGGAGTTCATCCACTAAAGCCACCCATTCGTTTTCCAATCCAGTATGACCCGCTTCTTTAGCTTCATGTATTAGTTTCATTCTATCCACCAATTTATTGATATTATTGTAATAAATCACATTTGTGTTATATAGTTCCTTCATTAAACCTGTACCTGTAACAGATTTGTTTCTTTTTCTTGGTTCTGGAGCACTTATATCCAAAGTGGATGACACAAACCTTCGTTTTACAGGTTTTCTTGGCATTATCGGCATTGGTTGTCTTCTCGTTGTTGGTATTAACTTGGATACAAATACTCTATATTTTAAAGACCTAGATCTAAAAACTGGCTGGTCAGCTAAATACTTCCTCCTGTATGCATTGGTGTGTTCCAAAATCTGTTTATATGCTTCCATATCTTCTTCTTTAACTAACAATTCTAAAGGCTTTTTTTCAAATAATAATTCAAATAATCCTCTTGTGCCCTTATATCTTTGATTACCAACAATAATATTATCATCTTCATCAATGTTTACCGGGCTATTACCAACCATTAAACCTTCTTCTGTTAATCTTACTCCATAACTATGGTAGTTTTTATTAGGATTTATTCCAGCTAACATTTTTATCATGTATTTCCTTCCTAAAGGTCCTTTGTTATGAATGTTTTCACCCAACAAGCTTATGTTTGACGGACCTTCCCTTGCTTCTTCTTCTTTTTCCTCTTCACTAGCAGTTGATACATCTTCATGTCCTCTTTTAGCTTTTACTTCATATAATTCTCTTATACCACTATAGTCTGGTGATTCTAGCTCTCTTTCAGGTTCTTCACCGGTAAAACCACTATATGTAGAGGATTCCAGGTCTTCATCACTAAAATCTTCTGATTTTATATTTTCTCTTTCAAACTTTGTAATAGGTGCAATTGCATCTCCTTCCAAAACGGGTTTAGCAAATTTTTTGTTTAATTGTTTCAAGGGTTCAGTAATAGGTTTAAAAGTAGATTCAAGAAATTTCTCCCTTTCGCTAATACCTAATTTTAATGCTCTGTTTTTATCCCGAATAGAATCACTAAGTGATTTTATTTCCTTTATTAACTTTTCTTGGTTAACCATGTTTGTAGCAAGACGTGTTGTACAACAATGAATGTTTTACATCATGATCAGTGTATTAGTATAAATTTATCAAATCCTATCCTGTATCGACCATTGTTTAGCGGTTGTTCCTTTATAATTGTTAAAAACCCATACTTTTCAGCCCAAGCCTTTCCACACAACTCTTTAAATCGTTCGAATGGCATATCCGCACTTACATGGTCATAATATATGTGTTTTAGGTTGGTTTCATCCTGTTTAAATACAATTAACATGTTTGCATTGTCTCTAATGAGCTGTTTCGGTATTTTGCTGTAAGTTTGACCAATATAAATGCTATCTATGTTGTTATGTCGACCCATGGCGAAGTAATTCCTTATTGTATTTTGATTTTCACAAGATACATCGTCAAATATGAATACTGAGAATGGTTTAGCCTCTTGCGGTTGCATGACACTTTCGCTTGCGTTAAATCTAAAATATTTAACTTCAGGCACATTATTGAGTATTTGTTCCAATAACTGATATTTTGGTTGTTGTAGTGACTTTGAAAATACATATAAATTATTAAAACGTAAGCCTTTAGGGTTTGTAATCAAATTGAATACTACATTTGTTTTTCCACAATTGGAAGGACCGGTAACCAAACAACGCACCGTGTTTGGTAACAAAACACCGTGTTTCCCAGTATTGAATTGAGAACCATCCACTGTGAGTTCATCTATATTATTAATAGTAAAATTGTCTTTTTGCGGTATTATCTCCATCCTTTGTAATGGTTCAACCCAAAATGATGCTCTACCATTATATTAGATCCTTTTTAGGTATCCAAGAATCTTCCGTCTTATTAAATCCTAACCATCGTACTTTAACCTTATCTTTTTTCCGTTGCAACACCTTTTCAACTAGATATACATCACCTACTGTTGATTTTAACATTTCATGTCCATAAAACCCTCCTTCAAGCAATTGTCCTTTATTATCTTTTAAAATGTAAGTTTCCGGTACTGTAGGTTGCACCTTAAATACAGTAAAAACCTCATTTGTCCAGTTTGGAAGATATCTTTTACTGAATACACCTTTGTATTTGCTTATTCGCACTTTATCATCAACATTAAACCTTTTAGGCTTTAGTTTTTCAACTTTTGGTTTGGTATTCATTTTTATACGTTTTAATACAAGTTTTTCATTTTTATTAGTCACCTGGCTTGGTTTCATACCGATAGTTCTATGAAACGTGTTATTGTAATCGCTTATAAGTTTTGGTAACATATCAAGCCAAACGTGTGATCCTCTGTTGGAAAACATCTTATACATCGCACCTTTTAAAGTTCTGTTAAATCTTTCAATTATTGATGCTTTTACCTCTGAATTGGTTGAGTAATGGTTAATGTTGTGTTTTTTCATTAAATTTGCAAATTCCTTATTAAAATATTCTTTTCCATCATCAGTTTGTAAATGTTTTATAGTATGTTTGTCTCTTTGTATAGCTGTTTCCATTGCTTTTGTAACACTTTTGCCACTTTTATCTTTTAGTGGTAAAGCATCTGCCATTTTTGAAAAACAATTAATAATAGTCAATATGTATTTAAATCCTCTATTTTGTTTACTATAAGGAATCATTTCGATTAAATCCGCTTGATATAAATCATTTATTCCTTTTATCACTGTATTTCTTCGTGGAAACTTTCTTCTTGCAGGTTTATGAAGCTCGTTGACAATTTCTTGCTTCAAGTTCTTCATATTGCAGGTTTGAATGTTTCATGTATCACATGTATAATAACAATGAATGTTGTCTTAAATATTAACATCATTTATATAGGTCAAGGTCATCCAAACTTGTGTAAAAAAATGGGGAACACGGCGTTGGACTTGCCGTGTTCCCCATTTTTTTACGGAAGGAAAAAGGAATAAGGTCGAAGTTGTAGAAGGACGAAGAATAGGTTAGTTGATAGGGTTAATAGAGTAGTGGCCAAAAGGGAGTGTGTGAATTTTGTCTTCCATAATGTGGCGTTTGTCATCCTTAGAAGAAAGTGCTTTTTTTACTTCTGTCACACTGAAAACTTGATGTTTTTCGCTTCGGATTGTGTTAAATTTGGCTTTCAAGGTAGTATCTTCAAATAAACACTTTTTGTATTGATCAAAATTAATGTGTTTTTTCAAATAATTTGTTTTCACACCCTTGGCCTTCTTTGTAGTTGATGGTTCTTGTTGTTCGCCTTTATACACATTGAAGGAATATAATTTCGACATTAGTGCAACAATTTCTTCCATTACTTGTCCATTACATTCATCTTTAAATTTGCCTAAAACTTTTTTATTATTTTCGTTGAAGTTTGGATGATTTTGTGGGTAGTCTGAAAAATCAAAGTCATTCCTGTGTACGAACGTTTTTAAATCTTCGTACATGTCTTGAGTCTTTATCCAATAGATAAAAGCGTCAGTATCCATGTATGCTACTCCTATATTGTCACGACCATAGTAGTCAACCATCTTGTTATAATGGAAATCGTACATATGGGTTTTTGAAATATCCAATATGCACATTCCTGCGTATAACGGGCGGTCCATAACAACTTTTGTTTTCTTCATGCTTACTGCCACAAGGTTTTCATTTATTATCATTGTTGATCCAAAATTCGGTTTCTGTACAAGTTTTTCCAATTTTGCAGGGTCTGAAACTAATTCTACAATTTTGTGTTTCCTCTTGTTCTCCAATGTTTTGCCAAATATAGCGTTGTTCATTAATTTAAAAAAGTCCTTTTGAAATGCTGATGTTGCTCTAGCTCTTCTTGCGGTGTTTCCATCGATGTAGGATTTTAGCCAGCATGATTGAGAAAATTGTAATACTCGGTGAATTTTTGTTATTTTCAGTCCTAACTCCAACGCTTGTTGTACAACCCAATAGTGCGCCACATAACGATTTTTGTTGTTTAATGTCATCATTAATTTGGGCCATCTTCCTGTCGGTGATACTTCAGTTTTAGCCAACAGTGGCAAGTCGTAATGATGATCGTGTAGTGTTTCAGGGTACTCAAAATCACAGTCAAAAATATATCCGGTGTCACCTTCTTTGGGAATATCCATAATATTTTCAATTGAATCTGGGTTTATCCATTTGAAGTCTCCGTGAGGTAGCGGTTTAGACATGGCCCAACCATACAAATTATTTGCATCAAAATAGCCAAGAAAAATTGAATCTTTTGTTTGGTCGTAGTTTGGCAAAAATTTATTATTTGCTTTCACATGACGAGTAACAGCTTGGGTTAAACCTCCGCGTACACCGGATTCAATCATTAACACCATATCGATATCCGTAAGCAGTTCAAGGTGACACTTGGTAGATTTCAACATAGCCTGCCAGGCCAAACCGGGAGAAGTAAAAGAATGTAGCGGGTCCAGTCCATAGGCGTCAAAACAGGTGTTGCGAAATTCTTCCATTATATCGCAAAGAAGCGTCACATCCAATTTCATATAAAAATCGGAATATTGTCCGAGATTTTGCATGTCCAATTCATTCCACACATTGCAGGCATGTTCGTAGTCTTCGATAGTGATTTCACTTCCAGTCAATTTACTGGTGAATGCTTCCCTCGGCGGTAGTCTTCTTTCTTCATAACGTTCCGAGCTGTCGATGTAGTCGTAGGGGAAAACCCCTTTCCGTAGAACCAAATCCATCTTGTCCTGCGGGACAATTTTACTTGTTTCCCTTAGATCGTGTCTCCTTAGGTTATCGGTTAGTTTGCTAAGACTGGATGGCATAAATCTAAATGAATCAACAAATCGAAGTTTGATTTTTTTGTCAACAGTTTTTGAAAAACTAATAAATTTTTCTGTTGTTTCTGCCAACACCTCTATTTTCCTATCGTCTCTACCCAATTCCGGAATGATGAAGTGTGAATCATAGCCACTAAGGTTGTGTAAAACTACAGGAATAAATTTGGGTAGTTTGTAATTTACATTGCATCTGTTACAAGCCGCACCTCTATACTGTCCAGTTAAATGGTCATGGTCTCTAACTTTATAATTATCATCTGTAAATTGGTTTTTGCACAAATAACAAATTCTTGCCAAGTCATGTTGTTCCTCCTCTTCATAATCCAGTGGTATCATCGGCTCTTTAACACCATACATAGTTTGCACTTTAAGAGCGATTTCATATAATTTATCCACAAAAATTTTTGCTGCATTTTCACCTCGGTATAATACAGGTAACGATGAAAGTCCATACTTTTGTAGTTGTTCTTCAGTCAAGGTGGATTTTAAAATCAAACAAAAACTATTTGCTTTATGCTCTTGATATTTCGTCCTTCTATCGATCTCTCCGTTCGCTATATCTTCTGGTATGAGTATAGATTCGAAATCTGCATACACCACTACTGGAACTCTGTACTGATGAGAAATTTTTTCAAATTTTACTATTGATCGGTTGGCAGAAGGCAAACAAACTTTTACTTCATAGTTGTTATCACACAATTTTTTATGTTCAGTCAACCACTCTGATCCTCCATGGGTCAAATCTTTCCAAATAAAACAAAAACATCTTTTACAAACTGTTATTGGTCCATTCCTTTTTGTCAACTGCTTTTGAACCAAACAAACAAAATTTTTAATGTAAACATAATGTGAAACTTCTCCTTGAGTAATTAACAACAAATCTGTATGATCTCGGCGTTCGGTCTTTGTCACTCTCAAGGGGTAAACATTATTGCTATCATCCAGTCCAAAAATATTTACACTTACAGCAGGATTTTGTTTTTCAAATTTACAAACATCTTTAATATTTACTGGGTATGACAGTCCTTGAAAATTATATCTATTATTTACATTTTGATAGTACCTACCCACTCTACATGGATGCTGTTCTGGCAAAATATATTTACACAACATAGCATATCTAAAACATTCATTATCTACATTTTGCACATTTATACAGGATTTAGTAGCTTGAATTTTTTTGGGTAGAGCAATATAGCTGCTACCCCTCATGCCGTATCCGTGTTTTTGAACTCTTAAATCAAGTCCTTCAATTGAAGTTAACCACCATCCGGATCCTCTACGTTCATGTTCTTGTAATTTAGTAATCAATTCTTGCAAACAATCAGAAATGATATTATTTACATCGGATGCTAACATGAGAGTGCGATTTTTTGTTACGAATCCTCTCAATGTGGTTTCTCCATCTGTGTTAGTAAACAACGCGTCCAAAACCAATCCAAATTTAATAAAGTTTAGTCTTGTCAATTCTTCTTCCAAAGTCTGTTCAATTAATAATTTTGCTTCCTTTAAAAAATTATCCAACTCGAGGCGTTCATTTTTAATTTTAAAATGTACTACCTTTTGACCAGGCAAAGCTGTAGTACGTAGAGGTCTTGTTCCATTTCCATCTGCTTCCTCTTCCATGTCCATTTCCGTGTCCGTGTCCGTGTCCGTGTCCGTATCCATGGCCGCTGTAGTTCTTCCTACTCCTGATGGTCCAGCACCTCCAAACTGGATAACGCTGGGCCTTCTCCGCTGCATCCGTTGTAGGTAAGTATCAAACTCGTCCAGCCTTCGATGGTGTTCGGCTAAAAATTGGTCAAGCGAGTCCAAGTCTCCCTCGCTGACTTGCACATCTGCCGTCTCCTCCGCTTCGTGCAGTTCTTGATGGATTTGAAGAATCACTTCATCTGGGAAAAATTCCCCACAAATATGGCAAAGAAGCATTTTTAACACTTTTTACCATAAGCGCATTTAGGATGTTTACTCAACGAAAGTTTATCCAATAATGAGAGGCTGTGTTGGCCAACCTTCTTTTATAACGGGTGGTGGGGGTGACCTTGAAAAACTCCTTCTGCGCATGCGCAGAACAAAATGTAAAATACATAATTCTTCTGGCGCAGGGGCAGGGGCGGGGGCGTGGCTCACCACCGGGGTGGGGGGGGGGGCACACTTCTCGTCCGGAGCCAAAAACTTTTTTGGTCAAGGTCAAAAAATTTCCGAAAAAAAAAATTCTCGGGGGGGGGGGGTTTCGCACTTTTTAAAAAAATAAGCCACACTTGGGGCATTTATGTTACCATCGCTGAAGCCTCCTAAGAGACCCAACTATAGACAACTCCAAACTTGTGTGTTACTTATACCTAACTGTTAAATTTCTAAAAGACCTTAATATATTTACTGTGTTAATAAGACCTGACTGTTAAAGATTTTGAAAGTTTTTATATATTTAGGTCAAGGTCACAAAAAAACTTTAAAAAAATTAAGCCCCACACCCCCCTATGGGGGTGTGGAGCACTTGGGTTGTCATCGCTGTAGCCTCCAAAGAGACCCAACTATGACAACAAGGCAACATCCAATGTCGTGTACCCTTCGCCATGCAAGACTTTTAAATATTTACTGCATTAGTGTAACAAATAACTAACAAAACATTTACATAATTTTGAGAGAGGTTGAGGACAGCCCTAGTGGCTTACACGTCCTCGGTCCAAGTGCAGAGGCCGCCGCAATTTGGCCACAGCTGTGGTCTGCATGCCAGCGTACAAACGGACCAAGTCCCACACCCAGCCGCAATAGTGCATGCCTGAGAGGACCCATGCTATCATTGGTATAAAATGATTTTACACGGGGGCCTACTCCCGTAACCTATCTTTAATATTAAAGTTTAGCAATGAAGTAAATGTTTACAATTCTTTTGTGGGTCAAGGCCACACGAACATTAAAAAAATTTCGGCCCCCGTACATCCATGGCGAACCACGAATGTTCGGGGGCCTTGGGGGCAAAAACACAAATAGCTAACAAAATTCATTTACATAATTTTGGTTTCCAGAAGGGAAACAGAGGTTGAGGACAGCCCTAGTGGCTTACACGTCCTCGGTCCGAGTGCAGAGGCCGCCGCAATTTGGCCACAGCTGTGGTCTGCATGCCAGCGTACAAACGGACCAAGTCCCACACCCAGCCGCAATAGTGCATGCCTGAGAGGACCTATGCTAACGTTGGTATAAAATAATTTTACACGGGGGCCTACTCCCGTCCCTATCGTTACAATTTACTTTGAGCTGTGAAAAATGCTCAAGGGGGAATGCTAAAACAAGCGTATACACTTTAGATAAATATAACACACTTACAACACAACATTGAGCTCAACGTAGTAAATGCTGGAACAAACTTATACACATAGGGTACAAGTAAAGACACTCAAGTATACAAGAATTCCCAACACCAGAACGCAAGCGCAATATCTTAAAACTAATACAAGTCTTAAATGTAATACAAGTCTTAAAACTAATACAAGTCTTAAAGTTACATTAGACTTCGCTAAACAGTGAAGGCGCCTTTCAGTGTTTAGTGATGCCCATGGCGGTCCGTCCCGATCGTTCACGTTCAACGCTCGGGAGCGGACTGCGAGCCGGCTGTGGCCGGGCCGCCTTATATCCCCACCGGTCATGGGGGGGGGATCACTTCTCGTCTGGAGCACAAAACTTTTGGTCAAGGTCAAAAAATTTTCTAAAAAAAAATCTCAGGGGGGGGGGGTTCACTTCTCATCTGGAGCACAAAACTTTTGGTCAAGGTCAAAAAATTTTCAAAAAAAAAAACCTGGGGGGGGGTTCACTTCTCGTCTGGAGCACAAAACTTTTGGTCAAGGTCAAAAAATTTTCGAAAAAAAAAATCTCAGGGGGGGGGGGTTCACTTCTCGTCTGGAGCACAAAACTTTTGGTCAAGGTCAAAAAATTTTCGAAAAAAAAACCTGGGGGGGGGGGTTCACTTCTCGTCTGGAGCACAAAACTTTTGGTCAAGGTCAAAAAATTTTCGAAAAAAAAAATCTCAGGGGGGGGGGGTTCACTTCTCGTCTGGAGCACAAAACTTTTGGTCAAGGTCAAAAAATTTTCGAAAAAAAACCTGGGGGGGGGTCACTTCTCGTCTGGAGCACAAAACTTTTGGTCAAGGTCAAAAAATTTTCGAAAAAAAAAAACCTGGGGGGGGGGTTCACTTCTCGTCTGGAGCAAGAAACTTTTGGTCAAGGTCAAAATTTTTTCCGAAAAAAAAAGTTCGGGGGGGGGGGGGCTCGCCAAACTTTTCGCCGGGGGGGGGGGGTTCAAGTGGGTCAAGGTCACCCACAACACTTCTACTCTAAGTGTTGGCTATACCCCCACCACAACTGAGTCCCTAGGCTGCACAACACCGCTCGGCCAGTATGTCTCCGGCTTCCATGCGGTGCGTCTCGCTGTTCTCCAACTCTCTATATGTAAGTATTTTTACAAGTTTTAAATCTAGGTCACTTCACTTTAACTCTGGGACAATATCGACTTGTGGTATTTCTATGTTTTCACTCAAGGTCATCACACTTTAACTCTGGGGTGATTTCAACTTATAGTATTTCAGTGTTTTGACTCAAGGTCACCACACTTAAACTATGGAAACAACATCAAATTGTTGTACAAAGAGTAATTTTTCTAAGTGTTGGCTCAAACCTGGAGGTACTTTGGATAAATCTTTGAAACAGTCTCAAGGTTATCACACTTTAACTCTGGGACGATATCAACTTGTAGTATTTTAGTGTTTTGACTCAAGGTCACCACACTTAAACTCTGGCAAATACACATTAAACAGTTTTACTAGTAAATTTTTCTAAGTGTTAACTCAAATCTGAAGATTCTTTGGATACATCTTTAAAGACAATCCTAAGTCCCGAGTTTACAGTCAACCTCAAGGTCATAACACTTTAACATGTACATTTAAGGTAGCACCAAAACGGTGCCCCCTTGTTTGAGATTTAAAAGTTTCCCAAGATCATCACAATTTCCCCCACCACTTCCCATATACCTAGAGTACACAGAGCCGGACAGTCAGTCGCTCGGTGACTGTCGTAGGGTGTGCATCGGTGTCGGCACTCTGTTGTTCGGTTTTCAAAGGTCACATTCATGGCAAATTGGGAGACCTGGCTCGGTTCAATAACCTCTGAGGAGTGACACATGATGGTTTAGGCATAGTCACGTCGCAAACTCGAGCTTGACTTGGCACTTTTGCTGTTTCTAGTCGCATATTCGCTCCAAGTCATCAAGGTCACGAGGACTCTGACTGAAACTCGGAGCGTAGTGTGAGAAACGGCAAAAGTGCCAAAAAATTTTAAGTTTCGGCGTGACCTTGACCTTCATGGTGACGATGACGTCATATTGATGATGTAATGGGTGGTGACGTCATCAGCATGTCATTTCTGTGACGTCATGGGTGTGACGTCACGGAAATGACGTCATCGATGATTACGTCATCAATTACGTCATCGATGACGTCATTTTGATGACGTCATGGGTATGACGTCATCGATTGCGTCATCATCGATGACGTCATCGATTACGTCATCGATGACGTCATCGGGGTCATTGACCTTGGCGATGACGTCATCACATTCCTCAGAGGTCATTGAACTGGCCCAGGTCTCTCAATTTCCCACTACTAAAA
>JAQYXR010001310.1:0-35823 GCA_030545055.2 Neoaliturus tenellus | reverse complement strand
CATTACAAGACCTGCTTGTTTGAAGATTCTACAATGTCTGCAACGTTCAACACTATCAGAAGCTTTAAACATGAGGTCTACAGTGTCACTGAAGTTAAAAGAGCACTATCGGCTCAAGATGATAAAAGGCATATTATGCCGGATAAAATCCATACTCTTCCTTTCGGCCACTACTCTCTAAACCCTATCAACTAGTAACCTATTCTTCGTCCTTCTACAACTTCGACCTTATTCCTTTCTCCTTCCGTAAAAAAATGGGGAACACGGCAAGTCCAACGCCGTGTTCCCCATTTTTTTACACAAGTTTGGATGACCTTGACCTATATAAATCATGTGAATATTTAAGACAACATTCATTGTGATTATACATGTGATACATGAAACATTCAAACCTGCAATATGAAGAACTTGAAGCAAGAAATTGTCAACGAGCTTCATAAACTGCAAGAAGAAAGTTTCCGCGAAGAAAAACAGTAATAAAAGGAATAAATGATTTATATCAAGCGGATTTAATCGAAATGATTCCTTACAGTAAACAAAATAGAGGATTTAAATACATATTGACTATTATTAATTGTTTTTCAAAATGGCAGATGCTTTACCACTAAAAGATAAAAGTGGCAAAAGTGTTACAAAAGCAATGGAAACAGCTATACAAAGAGACAAACATACTATAAAACATTTACAAACTGATGATGGAAAAGAATATTTTAATAAGGAATTTGCAAATTTAATGAAAAAACACAACATTAACCATTACTCAACCAATTCAGAGGTAAAAGCATCAATAATTGAAAGATTTAACAGAACTTTAAAAGGTGCCATGTATAAGATGTTTTCCAACAGAGGATCACACGTATGGATTGATATGTTACCAAAACTTATAAGCGATTACAATAACAAGTTTCATAGAACTATCGGTATGAAACCAAGCCAAGTGACTAATAAAAATGAAAAACTTGTATTAAAACGTATAAAAATGAATACTAAACCAAAAATTGAAAAACTAAAGCCTAAAAGGTTTAATGTTGGTGATAAAGTGCGAATAAGCAAATACAAAGGTGTATTTAGTAAAAGATATCTTCCAAACTGGACAAATGAGGTATTTACCGTATTTAAGGTGCAACCTACAATACCAGAAACTTACATTTTAAAAGATAATAAAGGACAATTGCTGGAAGGAGGGTTTTATGGACATGAAATGTTAAAATCAAGAGTAGGTGATGTATATTTAGTTGAAAAGGTGTTGCAACGGAAAAAAGATAAGGTTAAAGTACGATGGTTAGGATTTAATAAGACGGAAGATTCATGGATACCTAAAAAGGATCTAATATAACGGTAGAGCATCATTTTGGGTTGAACCATTACAAAGGATGGAGATAATACCGCAAAAAGACAATTTTACTATTAATAATATAGATGAACTCACAGTGGATGGTTCTCAATTCAATACTGGGAAACACGGTGTTTTGTTACCAAACACGGTGCGTTGTTTGGTTACCGGTCCTTCCAATTGTGGAAAAAACAAATGTAGTATTCAATTTGATTACAAACCCTAAAGGCTTACGTTTTAATAATTTATATGTATTTTCAAAGTCACTACAACAACCAAAATATCAGTTATTGGAACAAATACTCAATAATGTGCCTGAAGTTAAATATTTTAGATTTAACGCAAGCGAAAGTGTCATGCAACCGCAAGAGGCTAAACCATTCTCAGTATGCATATTTGACGATGTATCTTGTGAAAATCAAAATACAATAAGGAATTACTTCGCCATGGGTCGACATAACAACATAGATAGCATTTATATTGGTCAAACTTACAGCAAAATACCGAAACAGCTCATTAGAGACAATGCAAACATGTTAATTGTATTTAAACAGGATGAAACCAACCTAAAACACATATATTATGACCATGTAAGTGCGGATATGCCATTTGAACGATTTAAAGAGTTGTGTGGAAAGGCTTGGGCTGAAAAGTATGGGTTTTTAACAATTATAAAGGAACAACCGCTAAACAATGGTCGATACAGGATAGGATTTGATAAATTTATACTAATACACTGATCATGATGTAAAACATTCATTGTTGTACAACACGTCTTGCTACAAACATGGTTAACCAAGAAAAGTTAAATAAAGGAAATAAAATCACTTAGTGATTCTATTCGGGATAAAAACAGAGCATTAAAATTAGGTATTAGCGAAAGGGAGAAATTTCTTGAATCTACTTTTAAACCTATTACTGAACCCTTGAAATAATTAAACAAAAAATTTGCTAAACCCGTTTTGGAAGGAGATGCAATTGCACCTATTACAAAGTTTGAAAGAGAAAATGTAAAATCAGAAGATTTTAGTGATGAAGACCTGGAATCCTCTACATATAGTGGTTTTACCGGTGAAGAACCTGAAAGAGAGCTAGAATCACCAGACTATAGTGGTATAAGAGAATTATATGAAGTAAAAGCTAAAAGAGGACATGAAGATGTATCAACTGCTAGTGAAGAGGAAAAAGAAGAAGAAGCAAGGGAAGGTCCGTCAAACATAAGCTTGTTGGGTGAAAACATTCATAACAAAGGACCTTTAGGAAGGAAATACATGATAAAAATGTTAGCTGGAATAAATCCTAATAAAAACTACCATAGTTATGGAGTAAGATTAACAGAAGAAGGTTTAATGGTTGGTAATAGCCCGGTAAACATTGATGAAGATGATAATATTATTGTTGGTAATCAAAGATATAAGGGCACAAGAGGATTATTTGAATTATTATTTGAAAAAAAGCCTTTAGAATTGTTAGTTAAAGAAGAAGATATGGAAGCATATAAACAGATTTTGGAACACACCAATGCATACAGGAGGAAGTATTTAGCTGACCAACCAGTTTTTAGATCTAGGTCTTTAAAATATAGAGTATTTGTATCCAAGTTAATACCAACAACGAGAAGACAACCAATGCCGATAATGCCAAGAAAACCTGTAAAACGAAGGTTTGTGTCATCCACTTTGGATATAAGTGCTCCAGAACCAAGAAAAAGAAACAAATCTGTTACAGGTACGGGTTTAATGAAGAAACTATATAACACAAATGTGATTTATTACAATAATATCAATAAATTGGTGGATAGAATGAAACTAATACATGAAGCTAATGAAAATGATGCTGTAAATTTAAAATACATCAAAGATCCAGTATGACCCGCTTCTTTAGCTTCATGTATTAGTTTCATTCTATCCACCAATTTATTGATATTATTGTAATAAATCACATTTGTGTTATATAGTTTCTTCATTAAACCCGTACCTGTAACAGATTTGTTTCTTTTTCTTGGTTCTGGAGCACTTATATCCAAAGTGGATGACACAAACCTTCGTTTTTACAGGTTTTCTTGGCATTATCGGCATTGGTTGTCTTCTCGTTGTTGGTATTAACTTGGATACAAATACTCTATATTTTAAAGACCTAGATCTAAAAACTGGTTGGTCAGCTAAATACTTCCTCCTGTATGCATTGGTGTGTTCCAAAATCTGTTTATATGCTTCCATATCTTCTTCTTTAACTAACAATTCTAAAGGCTTTTTTTCAAATAATAATTCAAATAATCCTCTTGTGCCCTTATATCTTTGATTACCAACAATAATATTATCATCTTCATCAATGTTTACCGGGCTATTACCAACCATTAAACCTTCTTCTGTTAATCTTACTCCATAACTATGGTAGTTTTTATTAGGATTTATTCCAGCTAACATTTTTATCATGTATTTCCTTCCTAAAGGTCCTTTGTTATGAATGTTTTCACCCAACAAGCTTATGTTTGACGGACCTTCCCTTGCTTCTTCTTCTTTTTCCTCTTCACTAGCAGTTGATACATCTTCATGTCCTCTTTTAGCTTTTACTTCATATAATTCTCTTATACCACTATAGTCTGGTGATTCTAGCTCTCTTTCAGGTTCTTCACCGGTAAAACCACTATATGTAGAGGATTCCAGGTCTTCATCACTAAAATCTTCTGATTTTACATTTTCTCTTTCAAACTTTGTAATAGGTGCAATTGCATCTCCTTCCAAAACGGGTTTAGCAAATTTTTTGTTTAATTATTTCAAGGGTTCAGTAATAGGTTTAAAAGTAGATTCAAGAAATTTCTCCCTTTCGCTAATACCTAATTTTAATGCTCTGTTTTTATCCCGAATAGAATCACTAAGTGATTTTATTTCCTTTATTAACTTTTCTTGGTTAACCATGTTTGTAGCAAGACGTGTTGTACAACAATGAATGTTTTACATCATGATCAGTGTATTAGTATAAATTTATCAAATCCTATCCTGTATCGACCATTGTTTAGCGGTTGTTCCTTTATAATTGTTAAAAACCCATACTTTTCAGCCCAAGCCTTTCCACACAACTCTTTAAATCGTTCAAATGGCATATCCGCACTTACATGGTCATAATATATGTGTTTTAGGTTGGTTTCATCCTGTTTAAATACAATTAACATGTTTGCATTGTCTCTAATGAGCTGTTTCGGTATTTTGCTGTAAGTTTGACCAATATAAATGCTATCTATGTTGTTATGTCGACCCATGGCGAAGTAATTCCTTATTGTATTTTGATTTTCACAAGATACATCGTCAAATATGCATACTGAGAATGGTTTAGCCTCTTGCGGTTGCATGACACTTTCGCTTGCGTTAAATCTAAAATATTTAACTTCAGGCACATTATTGAGTATTTGTTCCAATAACTGATATTTTGGTTGTTGTAGTGACTTTGAAAATACATATAAATTATTAAAACGTAAGCCTTTAGGGTTTGTAATCAAATTGAATACTACATTTGTTTTTCCACAATTGGAAGGACCGGTAACCAAACAACGCACCGTGTTTGGTAACAAAACACCGTGTTTCCCAGTATTGAATTGAGAACCATCCACTGTGAGTTCATCTATATTATTAATAGTAAAATTGTCTTTTTGCGGTATTATCTCCATCCTTTGTAATGGTTCAACCCAAAATGATGCTCTACCGTTATATTAGATCCTTTTTAGGTATCCATGAATCTTCCGTCTTATTAAATCCTAACCATCGTACTTTAACCTTATCTTTTTTCCGTTGCAACACCTTTTCAACTAAATATACATCACCTACTCTTGATTTTAACATTTCATGTCCATAAAACCCTCCTTCCAGCAATTGTCCTTTATTATCTTTTAAAATGTAAGTTTCTGGTATTGTAGGTTGCACCTTAAATACGGTAAATACCTCATTTGTCCAGTTTGGAAGATATCTTTTACTAAATACACCTTTGTATTTGCTTATTCGCACTTTATCACCAACATTAAACCTTTTAGGCTTTAGTTTTCAATTTTTGGTTTAGTATTCATTTTTATACGTTTTAATACAAGTTTTTCATTTTTTATTAGTCACTTGGCTTGGTTTCATACCGATAGTTCTATGAAACTTGTTATTGTAATCGCTTATAAGTTTTGGTAACATATCAATCCATACGTGTGATCCTCTGTTGGAAAACATCTTATACATGGCACCTTTTAAAGTTCTGTTAAATCTTTCAATTATTGATGCTTTTACCTCTGAATTGGTTGAGTAATGGTTAATGTTGTGTTTTTTCATTAAATTTGCAAATTCCTTATTAAAATATTCTTTTCCATCATCAGTTTGTAAATGTTTTATAGTATGTTTGTCTCTTTGTATAGCTGTTTCCATTGCTTTTGTAACACTTTTGCCACTTTTATCTTTTAGTGGTAAAGCATCTGCCATTTTTGAAAAACAATTAATAATAGTCAATATGTATTTAAATCCTCTATTTTGTTTACTGTAAGGAATCATTTCGATTAAATCCGCTTGATATAAATCATTTATTCCTTTTATTACTGTTTTTCTTCGCGGAAACTTTCTTCTTGCAGGTTTATGAAGCTCGTTGACAATTTCTTGCTTCAAGTTCTTCATATTGCAGGTTTGAATGTTTCATGTATCACATGTATAATCACAATGAATGTTGTCTTAAATATTCACATGATTTATATAGGTCAAGGTCATCCAAACTTGTGTAAAAAAATGGGGAACACGGCGTTGGACTTGCCGTGTTCCCCATTTTTTTACGGAAGGAGAAAGGAATAAGGTCGAAGTTGTAGAAGGACGAAGAATAGGTTACTAGTTGATAGGGTTTAGAGAGTAGTGGCCGAAAGGAAGAGTATGGATTTTATCCGGCATAATATGCCTTTTATCATCTTGAGCCGATAGTGCTCTTTTAACTTCAGTGACACTGTAGACCTCATGTTTAAAGCTTCTGATAGTGTTGAACGTTGCAGACATTGTAGAATCTTCAAACAAGCAGGTCTTGTAATGGTCAAATGTCACATGTTTCTTTAAGTATGATGTTTTGACTCCTTTAGCTTTCTTCACTGTCGGTATGTACAGTTCAATTTACCCCGTACATCTAGATCCAGATCATTCTTTTAGATTTTTTACATGTAAAAATAAAGTAATAAAAAACTTGCATAATGGAAGAGATCCAAATGATGCTGCAACTGTAGGACAAACATTACAATATGACAGTGCAAATAAAGAGTTTATTTATAATAAGCAAAGATTTAAATTAATGGATGTAAATGATTATCAAAATATATTAATTGCAGATCCAAATTCATTTAGCGGATTTAGAAAATTGTCTGGTGAACAATTTATTCATAAAAATCATGTATTTCGAAATGAATCAGACGGAGCATTAGTTAGTGGAAATTTTAAATATTTTAAATGTCCCGGGAGCGATGAAAATGTAACTGATAAAGACTAAGAATTTGTATAAAAACTGATACGGGTTAGACATCGAGACTAATATTATAAAAATGGGTTACACTCTAGAATGTTATTCAGTTGCACCATGAGTGTTGACAAGTTCGGACGATATTCCTCGGATGGATTATATTACTTTAATACTTTAAAAAGAGGTGCTGGCTTACCACAAACACCTGATGGAGATTATGATATTAGTAATAAACGGTTAAAAAACATTAATGATCCCACAGATGAAAATGATGCAATAAATTTAAAAGTATTAAAAAAAGAGATATTACCAACACTGAAACTAGACAAAAACACATATAACGCGGGTAATCATAGAATTTCCAACGTCGGTAAGCCAAATCAAAACGCTGATGCAATAAACAGAGGTTATTTATCATCGGAATTGAAAAATACGTTAAAATTCAATGGAAAAACGTATAATGCTGAAAATCGACGTATATCTAACGTAGCAGACCCTGTAGATGAAAAAGACAGCATAAATAGACGTTATTTACATTCTATAATACCTGAAAAGACAAAAGATGGGTTTTCTTTTTATAAATTTGTTATTAATGATATAGGTTATCCAAAAAATGAAAATGATGCTGTAAATTTAAAATACATCAAAGATCATTGTATTACCCGTGATGTAGGAGTTATTGATTGCCTTGGTAATTGTTTAGCGAATGTAAAAGATGGTTCTGCATCGTCAGATGGTGCAACGGTGGGTCAAATGAAGGAAACTTTAAAACGAGAAACATCTGGTTTTTTGAAACAAAACCAAGTAGTAACACGACAAGGAGATGTATTTGCACAAGGAAATAAAAAGTTTACTTTACTTGAAGAAAACAATAATGTTTGGGATGGTAAAGGAAAATTATTGACAAATTTAGGTATTGGCGAAAAGCCTGGTAATGCTGTTACTTATGAACAAATAATACAATTAGAGCCAAATGGAAAAAAATGGTGGAATTGTGATAACAAACGATTAACAAATGTTGCAGACCCTGATTATGCTGATAACGCTGTAACTGTTAATTTTCTTGTTAAAGTAATAGGTAATTTATTATTTGATATGCATAATTATATTGCAGCTGGACAACATAAACCTATTGATGAAAAAATGAGAAATACATGGATTAAACAAGAAATTCTTTATAAATACTTTTTTAATCGTAACACACAAAAGTTTAGATCATCAGATTGGGGTACTTTTGATATTTAATTAAATAACATCATAAATTACATCATTTCTGTGCAACCTATCATAGAGGTAACACATAGGTTATGCTTTTCGAATATAAAAGACAATCATGACGTTTCATTACACCAGTCCATATCGAGACACTATACGGAAAGGAGGCGGTATCACGTCCACAGCGGTTTCTCTGTTAAGTAAAGCTTTAAATCGTATTCCAGTAGGATCTATCGTAAATAGAGCAATAGACGCTTTACCATACGAATTTCACATACCGGGAGGTTATCAGTATTGCGGACCAGGAACTAAATTGAAAAAACGACTGGAAAGAGGTGATCCAGGTATAAATAAGTTAGATCAGGCTTGTAAAGAACACGATATTGCATATTCCACGTTTACCGATTCAAAAAATAGGTCAATCGCTGATAAAAAGCTAGCAAATATAGCTTGGCAACGAGTAAAGTCTAGTGACGCTAGTATTGCAGAAAAAGCAGCAGCTTTAGCGGTAACAGCAGGTATGAAGGCTAAAACAGCGGTAGGAGGTGGTAAAAGGAGGGGTAAGAATAAAAAAGGATCAACCATGAGGAAACATGGTGGTAATATTAGACTAAAAAGACGTTCTCCGAGGAAAAATAACAAAAAACCGACAATATGGTCAATGGTAAAAAACGGGGCTGGTCTATACCTAAGACCGTATCGTGCATATTAAATAAAAGAAATCAATTGGTTATACCACATAAAGCGTTGACTAATGTTGAATTATTTAAATATATTTCCTGTTTAAAAATACCATTTTTCCGCGGAGTATTTATGAAAGACAGTTTACCAAAGAAAATATGGAAAAATGAGACTGGAATCGTGAATTTGGATAATACTGAAGGGCCCGGCACCCATTGGGTGTGTTATAAAAAACTAAATAGCAATGTATATTATTTTGATAGTTTTGGAAATTTGCCACCACCTAAAGAACTTGAACATTACTTTAAATCTGCTAAAAACATATATTACAACTATAAAAGAGAACAACCTGATAATACTTCAATATGCGGCCATTTATGTTTGGAATTCCTAGCTAAAAGTATCAGTCACTATTGAGATGTCTTCCTATACGGTATCATTAACAGGAAAATCGTCCACTTTACGAAGTATCCTTTTTCCAGCGTTACGCTTGCAAAAAGGAAGATTTTGGGAGGCAGCACTGTTAGATTTTACAACTTACAACTCTATTCCCAATGTTACGGAAGGTAAAAATAACTTATTGCATTATTATAAAGGAAAAGATGCCAGTGGTAAGTTTACAGACTTAGAAGAGTGCAGTTTACCCACAGGTTCTTATGAAATTGATCATATTAATGAATTTTTGCAAAATAAAATGGGAAAAGACAATATATCGCTAAAAGGTAATAATAATACAATGAAAGCTGAGCTTACTTCAAAATATTATATAGATTTCACAAAGCCAAACTCAATTGGTGATTTATTAGGATTTCCCAAAGATGGAGCAATTTTAGAACCAAATAAAACACATTCTGGTAAACAAACTGTAACAATATTAAAAGTCAATAGTATAGACATAACTTGTAACATTATACAAGGAGCTTACAGAGATGGAGCAAATACTCATATAATACATACTTTTTACCCAAGTGTACCGCCTGGATTTAAAATTGTTGAGCCACAAAACCTGGTATATCTACCGTTGAACACCACTTTCATTTCAGACATCGTGTTGAACGTATTGGATCAAGACGGTAACTTGATAGATTTCCGAGAAGAGCCTATTACGGTTAGATTACATTTAAAATCGACACTTTAATACAAAACCATGGGTTTAACATTTAAAAGCGAACAACCTACGGGAAACCGCATTAGTAGCTCTTCAGCTGTGGAGGAGTTAACACGCGAAAACATTCGTTTTTTAGAGAGAATTGGATTAAAATTAACCGATTATGGATATACTGGATATAGCGCAGGGTCTGACATTCGACGAAACCCTATGGGAAAAAGAATATCACACCCACAACCCTTACACTTCATCAAAATTAAACAATAACGATGAAATTTGTATTCCCATACAAAATCAGGACATTTACACACTACCATGTGAAAGTTACTTATATATTGAAGGAAAAGTTACTAAAAAGGACGGTACTACTAATGGTACAACAGTTCCATTTATAAATAATCCCATGGCTTTCCTGTTTGATGAAATTAGATATGAAATATCAGGTGTAACAGTTGATTCCACTAAAAAAGTAGGTATTGCAACAACTTTAAAGGGATTAACATCTATATCACCTAATGAAACCAATCTAATACAACCTGCAGGATGGGTTTTACCTGCAAAAGACACAATCACTCCAGATACAAATGGAAATTTTGATTTTCATATTCCATTACGTTTGTTGCTTGGTTTTGCTGAAGATTATAGAAAAATTATATTAAATGTTAAACAAGAATTAGTTTTGTTGAGATCTTCTAACGATAAAGACATTATTAAAGCCCCAGACGGTACAACAGATGCAACTTTAGAATGGAAATTAACTTTAGACAAGATTGTATGGAGAGTTCCGCATGTTAAATTAGCTGATGAGCATAGAATGCTACTATTAAGAAAATTAAAGGCTGATCGTGATATTGTAATTCCTTTTAGAAGTTGGGAATTTCATGAACATCCCAGCTTGCCAGCTACGGATCGTCACACTTGGACTGTTAAAACATCTAATTATGTGGAACGAGCCAGGTATATTATATTTGGTTTACAAACAGGCAGAAGAGACACCATCACCAAACATGCAGGCCAATTTGATCATTGCAACTTGAAAAATATTAAAGTTTATTTAAATTCACAATTTTTTCCATACGATAATTTAAATGTGTCATTCGCTAATAAAAAGTACAGCATATTGTACGATATGTATGCAAGATTCCAAAGTTCATATTACGGTAAAACAAATGCACCTTTACTATCACCAGAAAAGTACTTAGATGGTTACCCGATAGTTGTAATCGATTGTTCTAAACAGAATGAATCGGTAAAATCATCAAGTGTGGATATAAAAATAGAAATGGAATTCAACGCGGCTATACCACCTAATACAACTGCATACTGTTTAATTCTACATGATAAAATCGTAACATACACACCTTTAACTGGAATTGTTAAAAATGTATTGTAAAAAACCGGTTTTGTTACATTCCAATGCATTCCGCGAGTATAAAAGCAGAGTGTTCAGGTCGCTCCTCATCAGTTTGTTGCCTGTTCTTCTATGGGTAGCATCTTATTCAATATGGCTTCTAATAGTGGTACACAAGAAAATGTAGTAGATATTGAGAAGGAGATATCCGACTTTTTAGATCTTCAAGGTCAACCGGAGGGAGATGAACACAACGCTTGCGGACAACTCCACGGCAGTAATAATGTTGAGGAAAAAGGTAAAAGAAGAAAGAATGCACAGAAGAAGAAAAGGGATATTGAAGATAATATTTCTCCTAACATATTGAGTGAGGTATTCTTGTGAATATTTTATCCAATCTCATCCAGTTTGGACAAAAGTGTTTTAATCGGTGTTATGAAATCGACGGATTATTCACCTACTGTAATTTTGACTCATGGACCCAAAATGATTTTGTTCACCGATAGTGCTTGGGAATCTTTTATGAAGCACTTGCATCTGCTAGAATGCTATTTAACTAGTAACATGTATGGAAGAAAGACAAGAGTAGGACTTTTGGATTCAAATGTGGAAATTGATATTATAAAGAATCGTGGTGACCATCAATTGCGGTTTAGAGACACAACAAGACATGATACCAAGATTCAACTTAATCGAGAAGAGTTTTTTATTCTAACCTGTGCAACTGAACCAATAACAAGATACTTGAGACAACTAGTGTTTTCAAGTTCTATTATTAAAGATTATTTGGAAGACACTTTGGACAAACAACCGGACGCACCTATATTGTACGGACCTGTGGATACTTCTATATTTAATAGGGTTCCTCATGAAGTACAAATGTGGAGACAGTTGGAAAAATACGCTCAACTACAAACGAAATCAGTAAAACAGGAAGAAGAGGAAGAAGGAGGAGAAGAATCAAGTGTTAGTGATGAAAATGAAAACAAGGAGAATGTAAAGATGGAAACTTAGATGACAATGGTTGGTTTTTAAAACAATATCAAAGACTTTGTGGGGTTAGGCCTACCGGGGACGGTGCCCACGTTAAATATACACCAACGCGCCAACAACTGTACGGCCTGGTATAAAAGTCGTACCTACCGTGGTGTGGAAATCAGTTGATCTTTGGACTTCGTTATGAGCAGACGAGTGGCCTTCGCAATGGACAAGGAAGAAGAACAAGTAAAGTCCAAACCTGGTATAATTGAGTTCCAAGCGTTTCGGGGTAATGACGATAGATTTATCATAAAAGAACTTGTGTTTTTCGACGTCAATACAAGTGTTCCATATACATTTTTGTTCAAACCACCATGTTCTTATTCATCATTAACTAGCAAAGCCGCTACTACCAACAGGTGGATTTCAAAATATTTCCATCATATCGATTGGTATGATGGTTTTGCAAGTTACACAGACTTGTATCACATCATGCATCAGTTTTCAAACAGGTTTACCAATATTTATACAAAAGGACTGGAAAAGAAGAGATGGATTGAAGGATTTACTCATGTTCCGGTTAATGATGTGGACTTGGATAAAAACTACAAGTATACGATGGAAAATGTTTGTATTTGTACTAAAAGTCCAGAACATGAAAAAGATAGACATTGCGCTTTAAAAAACGCCTATAAACTCGCATCTTACCTTCAAAGTGGGGAAGTGGGGAGTGGTGGGGGTGACGGGGGTTATATAAGTGAGGAGCAGACTGGGACCTGGCATGAGTATTACTCGAGATTCCGAGACGACAACATCTCCCAGCAAGAAGACGAAGAAGACAATTTTTAACTCAACCATGGCATCTCACCAGTTCCTGCAAACTTTGGTTGAGCAGTTCAATGCTCACTCCAAATCTACCATACTACCTGTCAAGAAGTGTTCCGAACTTAAAGATGAGAAGCACTACATTATCCACGCCATGAAGAAGATGGAGACTACAATTAGAGAGGCCATCTGCTGCAGTCTTAGCGAGGCACCGTTCACTCCGGGGGATGAGCCCAAGTTCCAAGTCTACCTGCCGAAACGATTCGTCCATCTCCTCCAGAACGAGGATCTGCGCTCCATCCAACCCGGCTGTCTCTACCTGGTTTCCCACGGTTGCACGGGTAGCAATTCCACCGAGTTGACCATCCACATCGCCGACAAGCAGCAGTGTTAGATTTAAGTTTTACTGTTGTACATATGTTATTGTAATGTTTTATAGATAAATAAACCATAAAAGACAAAAAAAAAAACAAAAAAGAATCAAAAGACAAAAAATGCAACATATCAATATGTGAAGTTTGTCACATATTGATATGTTGCATTTTTTTTTAAACTTCGCGGGTGACCTTGACCTTTGACCTTTGCATTTCACAGTTACCCCCACCACCAAGCTAAAGGTCAAACCTGCTTCGATGCAAACACCCCCCACCACTTTTTCATAGTACCCCTAAGCGCTGTGCCTCAGCTTCATTTCAACTCCAACGGTCAACCGTACAACATCAAGATGTCTCTCAATGTAAGTTGTGCTAGTTACGAGGAGGTTACCATTAAGACTCAGCAGGAGCTGAACGACTTGTACAAGGAGTTGCAGCTGATGGTGGCGCGAGGCTACCGTATAAATGTGCAAGTCTACGCTTGCAATATACGCAATCTCCGACACCCAAAAGAAGAGTCTGAACATTACTCTTCTCCAGCGACTTCATCACCGGCGTCCATGAAGACTGAAGCAAGCCAGACTTTGGATTATTTCAGCTGACTAACAGTTGTCTTTCTTCTTCTTACCATTGTAGAATATGTTTATTTCTTTATTATATTAAAGATGTAAAAGAGAAAAAAAAACACCTATCTTGTTATTGACATATGTACTCAGTAACAAGATAGGATTTTTTAAAACACAATTTGGATGACCTTGAAACTTCCCCCACCACTTTTTCCCACTTTTTTATAGTACCCCCAAGCGCTGTGCCTCAGCTTCATTTCAACTCCAACGGTCAACCGTACAACATCAAGATGTCTCTCAATGTAAGTTGTGCTGGTTACAAGGAGGTAACCATTAAGACTCAGAAGGAGCTGAACGATTTGTACAAGGAGTCCGAAAAGGAGGTTGTCAACAAAACCGATGATCAACAATTGTGGGACTCCTCTATTACAGAAAAGGAATTACATGCAGCCGTCGAAGCTGTCGAGGAAAAGGAAAAAAACCTCAGGCAGCTCTGGTTGGCTCAGATGGATATTTGCGGATCTGTGCCGCGTGATGATTTTGAACTTCAATGTCAGATGGCGATTACCCAGCAACTAGAAGAAGCCGAAAAGGAGCTAAAGAGTGGAGGTACTATCCAGGCGGAGGTGAAAACTGAGAAACATGAAGAATATAACGAATATGATGATTAAACGTACTGTTGATCCCAATCCTTTTAGTTTAAGTGGTTATGCTATAAGTAAATAGACAAGGTTTCCTTTTTTAAAAACCCAATTTGGATGACCTTGAGATTTCCCCCACCACTTCCCATATACCTAGAGTGCGCAGGGCCAGACAGTCAGTCGCTCGGTGTCCATCGTAGGGTGCACATCGCGGTTGCTACTCCAATTCCTGACAATTTGGGGTAGTTCAAGGTCACAACACTTCTACAACTTTGAGGTCATCACACTTTAACTCTGGGACGGGATCAACTTGTAGTATTTCTGTGTTTTTACTCAAGGTCATCACACTTTAACTCTGGGACGGTATCAACTTGTGGTATTTCTATGTTTTAACTCAAGGTCATCACACTTTAACATGTAACTTTAAGGTAGCACCGAAACGGTGCTACCCGGCTTGACATTTTCAAGTTTCCCGGGGTCATCGCAATTTCCCCCACCACTTCCCATATACCTAGAGTGCGCGGGGCCGGACCAGCGTTGCCAATTCGAGGGTAATTACCCTTTTTGAGGGTATTTTGGACCTTCGAGGGTATTTTCGAGGGTAATCGGTTTAGCTAATAAAAGGATAATTTTACTGAAAATGTAAAGTTTTACTCAGACATGTGAATTTTCGGGAATAGGTTAAAATCCGAAGTAGATTTAATCCAGGAGCGAATAATATTACTTGAAAGCTATTACCAATTAAACGGCTTATACACTTATATTAATCACCCCTGTGTGCTAACAACTTAGATGGTGGGTAAATTTAGTGATTTTCTGGTATTTCGGCACTTTTGAGGGTATTTGAGGGTAATTTTGGCAAGGACCGAGGGTAATTTGATGAAAAGTGATTGGCAACGCTGGGCCGGACAGTCAGTCGCTCGGTGTCTGTCGTAGGGTGCGCATCGCGGTTGCAGTAATGGTCGAATGGGGGCTTCTGGGCCAGTTCGAGGTCACCCGAGCGGTGTCACATGACGGTTTAGGCAGAGTAACGTTGCAAACTTCAAATTTCCTCGGCACTTTTGCTGTTTCTCATCGCAAATTCGCTCCAAGTCGTCAAGGTCATGGTAACTGTGACTAAAACTCGGAGCGTAGTTCGAGAAACAGCAAAAGTGCCGAAAAATTTTAGGTTTCAGCGTGACCTTGACCTTTTGTGACATCAATGACGTCATCTTGGTGACGTAAGGGGTGATGACGTCATCGGCACGTCATTTCTGTGACGTCATGGGTGTGACGTCATGGATGTGACGTCATTGGTGATGACGTCATCAATGATGCAATCGATGACGTCATCGATGAGGTCATTGACCTCGATGACGTCATCGATGACGTCATCGCTCGGGTGACCTTGAACTGGCCCAGAAGCCCCATTCCCCACTACTGAGGTGGCAATTTAGTCCGGCCATCATAATTTGTTTTTGCAGTGCGAGTGCATTAACTAATCTGCATTGTGGTTAATCGGCTGATCTTAGGTATTAACAAATTAAAGAGGAAAAAACAAAATTACATTCCTTTGAGAACAAGATAGCATGTGGTCAAGTTACATATTACATAGGTGGTAATGGTGTCCATACAGCAAAGATATGAAATCAGGGAAAGACTTTGTGGACACATGGTATAAAAGTTCAGTAAAACCTTATTAACTCGACCCTTAATAACTTGACATCTCTGGACGCGCCTAGTGCTCGACGGTGCGCCACGCAGGAATAATAAACTAATCGCTTATTGGCAACATCTTGCTATTGCTATTTTACTCCATTACATGGTTAAATCCCTAGCGACCCCTTTCCCACCGTCCGATCATCATCGAAATATTAGGACAATATAATATGGTAAACACAGTGGTACAATCGGGAAAATCGACTTTCACCAAACTTGACACCCTATGTCCACATTGAATCGAGTTTTTGGGAGGTTTAACTGTAGTTTCCCAGCGAGGAGTCACCGGAAGTTCAATCTCAATCCGCGCTACGAGTCACCGTGTTCACGTCCTCACCTCATGCACCTCCATGCTTCTCCCGCTCGTGCTATCACAAAGGCGGCGCTTCTCTCCGTAACGCACGTCGCCTGCATCGACCATTGTTGCTGTTTTTATGTGGGAGAAATTAGAGCAGTGGTTAACTTGACCGCCATAGGAATCCCTCATGCGATGGTATCAATGACCTCTACAGTGGAATCGATAAAATAAGTGGGGGGTTTTACGAAATATATGTAAAACTCTCTCCCTTATGAAATTGTTTTCATGAACCCCCTGGTTCATTATTAAGTAATGAATGGAATACATATTTGAATTTGTTATTTTTTTTCTCGCACGAAAAATACTACAATTAAGTGCTTTCCAAAGCCTTTATATTTTTAAGAGGGGGTGAGAGAGCTCCTCTTAGAATGTTATGCAGTGCTTCGCCCGCTCCCAACTAGTATCTTAATTTTTAGTCCGATAAAAGTGAGAGAGGTTTTAAATAAAAGCAAATGAATTGGGCTTGATTATTTGTCTTTTGAATATTTTTTTATATTTTGAATCCAGTTTCAACGGCTGCCGCCTGAGGTTATGTTAGGATCAGGGTGCTGCGAAGCCCTGCTTGACGTTCTGAGAGAAGCCATTTTACCCCCATGAAATGTAAAATACAATAAAACGTTGAAAAATATTTTTTGAAGAAATATGTTGGTTGGGTCGCATCAGATGTTATGTCAGTGTTTTGAAGATTTCAATATTTTATAAAACTATGGGTACACGTTACAAAATTTATCTAAAAAGATCACCGGACACAGTTCGATAAAAACATAGAAAATGCAAGATAGTTAGAACTATGTTTTACTTTTTTCTTAAAAGAACCTTAAAAGCATATCCCATATACCTTACCTTCTCTAAGCCTTTTTAACTTTCTATACTGTAAACCCTTGGATAATTGTGGTCAAACCGTCAAAAGAGAACCGTCTGAGTGAAATCTCGATGTGGCCGTATACGAATTTAGAGATCAGTTTCAGAATGAGGTGACATGATTTTTGTAATTAACTGTGATTATCCGAGGAAGGAGGTGGAAAGTCCTTGGTCGCGGGTGGCGGCGTCGCGGCGACGCAGCGCTCCAGTGGCCCGTGCCGGCAGCGGCAGCGGTCGCGGCGGGGGAAATCCTTCTTTATAGCGAAATAATTGGGTTCTCAGAGAAAAAAACTAGTAGAAATAGTGGTTAAATAACACCAGTGGGGTACTTAATTTTGCGAAGTAACACAAATTTAAACCAGAATATTACGTGAATCGACAAATCATTCCACGTTATTGTTTGATCCTGTTTGAACATCTCATGCTCGCCACACGAGAGGCGCTGAATCCTAAGTTGTAAGCAATTGTTTAACTTACCACATATCACTCACTCGTAGTCCACTATGTAAGTTACGCGGCACGAGATCGCACCTCCGTAAATCAGTTTAAATACTCCCATGCTATGAGAAGTATGTTTTGACGCTCTCGACTTTTTTGTTATGACAAGTAATCGGAACTTGCATGGGTGTTTCTCAAAACACGACTACTTAAAGTTTCTAGGTAACTTTTTTGGATTAAACTTGGTTGAACTATTCAATCCGATCAGAATCTTTTTGTTGCTGTATTTAAGAGGATTTGCTACAAATAAAGACAAAAATGGCCGAATTTAAATGTGTCGTTTTAACATTTTTGTCCCTTAGGTCTTATTACTATAGAAAAGTGCAACATAACTTAATTTTCCAACTTCCCTATACATGTCTGAAAAAAGTTGTTTCTGTTTTTTTAGTGAAAACGGACATACTTATAAGCAAGGAATCTAAAATAAATAAAGACATCATTTTATTTTAGATTCCTTGCTTATAAGTTTGATTTTCAGTTAGGTATCATTGTTAACCGTTGTAAAGGCCAATAGATTTATGCTATAAAGCTGTGTAAATGAATGTATAATAAAACTAAATTGTTAGGCCTACTTGTCAAAAAACCTCAAATATAGCCTATATATACTATATTTGTTTATATATATAATATATATAAAAAAGAAAAACATTGTTTGGTCCAAAAGTTGTTTTCTGAAAGTTTGATTTTTTGTGTTTTTCGGATTAAAACTGATATATACTGTATCTCAGAAACTAATTTTAGGCTTTTATTGAAAATTGTTTAACTTACGCTTCAAATAAGTAGCTAAAGTTAGGTAGATTTACATGGGTCAACAAACAGAATAATAAAAAATAGAAGATCTTAGTATTTATTTTTCAACTTTAATTGATTTTGAGAACTAAATCAGAAGAACTAAATCAGAAGATTATAACCATATTTTTAGCAGTTAATATGAACTTTAATCTAATGTCAAATCATTTAAATCCTGCAAAAACTTGCGGAGTTATGAATATCCCTCTGCAGGTTCACCTTTTTTTTTAATTTTTTCCATCTTGTTAAAACTTTAAAATGTTGTTATTTATATTTTTATAGTATGTAATGCATCAGAAAAAATGGTGCAGAACGAACTGAACTAGAGGATATTATAGACTTGCAGCCTGTGAGCGTAGCAAACGAGTTGAACCTGTAGGACAAAAAATTCCTCAGGTTGGCATTGCATAGCATGCCGAGCCGAGCAACAGATAGTCTACAAAGCCGGGTCCCGGGTCCGCCCGCACTGGCCGAACATGTTCACCGATCAAAGTTCTTCCGAACTTTTGTTTGTTCGTTGCTATAACCTTTTAGAATGTAAATAACATGGATGGTAATTATTAGGAATGTTTGTTGATTTTTGTGTTCGCCGAACAAGTTTGCCACGAATGTTTTAGCCAGTGCGGACGCGGCTTAATATAAATGGAAGTTGGGTTTTGAATGTAGGATGCAACGCAATTTGTTTAAGCATCCCCATAAGTCAAAACCCCTACAACCATTTCCTTGATTGAAATCTATTAACGTGAAAACTCCATATAAATTGATGGTATTCCAACCCCTATAGGGCTCCGCCCCACACCTTCAAAGTTAGGCTACCATGTTATTATTATCGAAGCCACATTTTAGTAATGAACACATGATTACAATTAAGAATATTAATGTATTAAAGAAATGTTCTCATTCAAATTATTAAGGGAATATTGGTAAAGTAATAAACAAATTAAGGGATATCATAGACTTGAGGTGAGTGAGCGTAGCGAACGAGCTAAACCTGACGGCGAGTGAATGTACGAACGAGCTCACCTGAAGGGAAAAATATTGCTCGGGTTCGTAATGCATTTTGAGTGCCGTTGCGGAGCACGGGTAAGTTATCTAGCTACACATTGAGTCATCTTCGCCTTTGATCTATTAGCGCAGTCGGCAATGTTAACCAAACGGCTTTTGGGCAAAACATGGTACTTTATTCCCCTGTTTCGGACGCCGTTTTCTAACCGATTTTCTCTAAACTTGGTAATCATTTAATTGAATAGTTAGGCCCCTCATACTTTAAAAAGTTTGAAAAAAATAAAATATTGCTCTCAGTGACGTCGCAAAGTAACTCAATTTTCCTTACTTTTAAGATTTGTTTCTACTAATACTATTTATTTTACCTGATATATCAGGTATGAGGGACCTAGATATAACCTTATCTACAAGAAAACACATTTTTACCAATAAATGTCGAAAAACACCGTCCGAAACAGGGGAATGCGGAGGCATGATTTCAGTGTTTTTACAAGTGTGGAGATGACTCTTAAGTAAGACTTTGAGACAAAGTAAGTAGTAAGTAGGCCTGTATAAATTGAACGAAAAAAGTAACGGCATTAGCCGTAAGTGGGAGCGCATGTCCATCCAAGACCCAAGATAGTGTACCGTGTGTATAAAGTACAATTTGATGTAGGCCTACCGTGTTTAAGTGAGTCCTCTTTTATCTGAGTCATTCATGCTCATATAAAAATTCCTAAACTAATGAAAGCAATTTGACAAAAAGACAATTAATTTTTTTTAGGTTATTTGTATGATTCTATAACAACCTACTTTTCCGAATGATTGTGTATTGTAAACAAAAGTACTGTATAATTAGAACGGTTCAGTTAATATTTTCTTTTGTTTTCGAGCACCGCGCCGCTTCGCGCGGTGTGGTCTCCCCGGCTTCAAACTTTTAAAACGAACGACATTTTTACCCGTCATCCTTTAACACGTTCCGCAATAACACAGACTTCCTCTGAAGCAAGCAATTAACCAAGCAAAAACCGTGGTCAATTGATTTTGCTGGCGGTTGTTTCCATAAACTGGTCAACGTGGTTTCACAACAATGATCGGCGTATGCCGCCACCGTCCGTCGGCACGTGGTGCCCGTGTGGAGGGGGGGAGGGACAAAGCATTGTTGCACTACTCTTACTACACTACCGACCTATCCCCCCTCCCCCCTCCCCCTCCAGGGATAGCGTTTCCCCGGGGACCACAGTGAGTTTGAAGTTTGAGTTGTCAGTTGCTCGTGGTTGTGACGGTGTCTACGCCATGGTCTGTATACGTGCTATTCTCCTCTCCTCCGCGGCGCTTCTAGCCCTTTTCGTAAGATCAGGTAAGTTGATTAAAATTTGGAAAAATATACCTAGTTCAATAATCCGATAATTAATCATTTATCACAAAAATATTAGAAAACACTATGTCATAAGACTAATTAAATTTAAAAAGTACTTAGAAGTCCGCTCATATAGTACCATTTCATTTTTTTGTTGAATAGAGATACAGTATATTCATGGAATTTCTGAAAAGGTCCTCTCAAATACTTGAAGCGTAGCCAACAATAAACAGCTGATTAATTTAAGACTTTAACAAAGACCAATAATAGTAGTTTTCATCACTAGGAGCAAAAGTGGGTCTTTTTGGTGCGCAATCGTGTTTTAAAAACGAGGCGCAGCCGAGTTTTTAAAAACGATTAAGCATCAAAAAGACACTTTTGCTCCGAGTGATGAACAACGTTTTTTATCATAATGCGAAAATTAGACTTTTGATCGTTAAAAATATTAATTATAAACTTTTATTTTCGAGGTTATATTTACAAAGTAAGTAATATGCAGTGTTTACATTTCTGTTATTTACAAACAATGCTTTTCATAAAGTTTGAATTTAAAAATTCTGCTCCTCAACATTAATAAATCAATAGTAATATACTTGGCAAACAGCTGACTTTTCAGTACTAGGACCTAAAAAATTATCCAGATGATTTTTCAGTCCTAGGACAGAAAAGAATCGGTTTTGGTATTATTAAGAGAACAAAAAACAGGCTGATTTCGTGCAGAATGATAAAAATAATTTTTTACTCGAGGACAAAGTGGTGGCAAGTTTACGTACTTCGCGGCCTACCAAAACGTATAGGCTTCACAACACCGCACTTGTAGTAGGACCAGTAGTACACATCTAGATGTGGATGGTTCCAAAGCGTTAGTTAAAAGTTGCACTATGAAAAAGGAAGATGCAGATTTTATATATGGTAAGAATCAAGAATCAAGAAACTTTATTGCACAAAACGTATATGAGCTGTACAGTGTACAAATACAGGTGCATGGTCATTTACAATATAGAGTGACTACAACTAAAATTACATACTGGTTTGTCTCTTGTTTATAAATTAATACTTTACAGTAGGCCTACAGTACAAAAATTGCACTTTGATGAGGTAAGAGGTGTTTAAAACCTTGCAAAACTGTTATTTTCATATTGATGTGGCCCTGCTTTTATTTTAGAAATATTAGACTACAATTTGGAATACTAACACGTGACTTTGAGAAAAACATAACTCGAAAGGTCATAATACACAATCTGTATACATTTATCACCATCAGAACTGAAAAAAACCAGCAAGCTCATACTCATTTCACTTTTGCAGAGTTAGTTAAGTTGTATAGAGTTGTTTTAAAACACTTTTCAGGTTTGTTAAGTTTGAAAGAGTTTATAATCATTCATGATTTAGCCGGTCATTTGATTTCGTATTTTTTTTAGAGGCAGGCATTTAAAGAATTCGTTTCATAGACCTATTTATATTCTCAAAGTAAATTAACAAAGCAATATCTTATACAATAATACATTGCCTTTTACTTCATGGTATTTTTTATAATAATTTTGTGTACAGTCACGATAATTGAATTTTTGAAACAAAATGTATTGCTATTGTAGTAAATTGCACATTTTTATTATCTATAAATACTGAATAAAAATGTGTTTACTTATCAGAACTAAATAGGTTTAAAATAGTGTAGAAATGACTAAACTTAAAAAAATTCACAAAGTTTTTGCTTTAGTGATGACTTTTTTTTTAAATAAAAACGGGAAGTAGTCAGAATCATAGAACCCTATGTACAGCCTATTAAAGTTCTCAAGACAGAAGTTAATAGTTGTGAGGAAGTTGTATGTGTACATTATTGACCCGGTTAGTTTGATAATTTAACGTGCTTCTGGGTTTCGCCTGAACGAATTAACAATTTGTAGAGAAATCGGAGACATGTTTTCCATTGGCTGCTCTAAATAATGGACTGTGGAGAAAGCTTTTCATTGTCAATTAGAAAATCGAAAAGAAAACACCGACGAGTTGTTGCTTTGGTTGTAGGAATATTCCTCCCCCTGGATTCTAAATATTTACTTAGCAGGTTCATGGCTTTACACTATTTTTGTTATCAGTTGTTGGAAAGCATACAAAATTTAACTTATTGCCAATCATACATTCATACGTCTCCTGCAATTAGTTTATTTATACATACTGTAGTTTTACCGGTTCAATTAAAAAATCTATAATTCTTAATTTTATATGAGACTTTTTATACGTGCGATATGAGGACGTAGATTACCAAATTGCCAGATAAAGTTTCATTATGTTTCCCTAACTGTATTTATTTTTTATTTATTCTATCTATCTATAGGCGTGTTTACACTGCAGTTGTCGACCAAAAGTTGTCAACCATTTCTTATATCTCAGTGTAAACGCAACAACAACTCATTAGATTGATGACCAAATTTAGGTTGACGACCAAAATTTGGTTGACAACCAGTGTAGTATAGAATAATTCAATAAACAAAGTTTGGTTGTCAATCTGGTGTAAACGTGCATTTATTTGGTCAACAACTTTAATTTATTTGGTTGTCAACTCAGGTTGTCGACCACAGTTGTCGACTAAAATTGTTGATGACTTTTGGTTGACAACTCCAGTGTAAACGCGCCTTTAACTGTACTATAATACGAGCAATGTCTGAAGGGATGTGTGTTCCATGATCTCGAAATATAGAGGGTAGATTATGCTTAAACTTTGCATTTAAGAGTGTTTTGGTCCAAAAATAAGTTTAGAAACAGCCTCAATCCCAAGAAAAATCGAATTTGGTCTAAATTTAAGTTTAAAAATCGTAATTTTTAACATTGGTCTTATGGGTTGCTATTTTGGTAACGAATTAACAACGAAAGGTATACAAAAATAAAGAACAGTAGTCTAATGTTAAGCAAGAAATCTAGATAGATACATTTTGAAACAGTTGTTAACTGTGAAGAGGTATAGTTGGTATGGTTGGTTTTTGGAAATTTAATTGCCTTTATTACCATGACACTATATCAAAACTGAACTAAAACCAGCGAGCAAGGCTCTGGGCTCTGTTATAACCTGGTACTAAATAATAATTCAAACAAAAATGTTCTTGTTAATATTTTTTAATATTGTAAAATTTGGAGGCTCTAATCCCTCCTGACTCACATAAAGTCCAATTCAGACTTTTACACTACTTTAAGAATTGAGTTGTGAAGACAATGGACGTTTTCAAACTTGATGAACGGACACTGACAACAAAGACGACACGACAACAAAAGTTTTACTCAATGATTGACAACGGGGAAATGTACACCAATGTATCGCATGGCTTCCTTAGCAAGCCACTAATTTCCAGAAATAATAAACTAAAGATAAATACAAAAAATATTGATCTTATTTTACAAGTGTAAGTGCAGGGCTCCAAGCAAGCCTTTGCAGCCCAGCTTCACTTGCTCCTTTTCAAAGGTTAATTAACCCTTCGGATGTGGCACTCAGGGGTAGGCCCTACATTGTGACCATGTGATTTATAGTTTGATACTCCCCTCAAAATTCAAATGATTGGTCTTAGGTCCGGTTCACACGAGCGTCAAAATACGCTGCGTCGACGCGGCGTCCCTGGTACATACGAGCGTCTACGTGTGTACCAATCAATTTGAGTACATGCACTGCTCAAACGCCGCTGCATAATAAAGCTGCCTCAACGCAGTCGCATGACGCTCATGACCACCGGGCCTTATGTCCCCCATTTGGATTTAAAATAATGACATTTTTCCACTGAAGCTGAACTATTACGTCATCTTACGCAGGTATGCCAGCTGATATTTCAAATCGGTGCCAGGAAAAGACACAACACATCATGGGGAATTTCAATAACTGTGAAAACGCTCAACTACATTGCTTTTGATGGTTGATGGCCAATATTGCGTCTGTGACGTATCTGTGACGTATCTTCAAGTCTGTGACGTATCTTCAAGAACGGCACTACAGTTGCCTTTGCCTCACGCTCACGCAGCTCGTGTGCCCGTGTCACAGCCGAGATCCGTTCCCTCCGAGGGAGAGCGTGGCCAATGTTCCTCCAGGGCCTCGCGTTCCGTCTTAGTCACTTGCCGTCTGACGGTTCGTTCAGATTTCATAACCCATGTCAAGACTGATTTCTTAGAATATATTTTTGTTGAAATTGGAGGAATAAATTGCTACAATTTTTAATACTTTCCGCTTCCGTTTGAAGAAATTTTACAAACTAGTTTTACAATGGATAGATAATTTGGTGATCTAAATGTTATAGCTATGTATTTTGTACTGTCCTTGCGTAAATACTGTTAAAGAGTCAACTTCACCCTTGTAAAAACATTGAAAACATGCCTCTGTGTTCCCCTTTTTCGTACGGTATTTTTTAATATATGGTAAAATTTATGTTTTATTGTAGATTAAGGTTAGATCTAGGTTCCCCATACCCGATATTTGAGTAAATATAAATGGTATAAGTACAAAAAAATCTTAAAATTAAGGAAAATCGATTTTTTTAGACATCACATAGAGTAATATTTGTTAAATTTTCAAAATTGTGAGGTATGGGGAACGTAATATTAATATAACTATTCAACTAAACACTTACCAAGTTCAAAGAAAATCGGTTGAAAAACGGCGTCCGAAACAGGGGAATAAAATACCATGTTTGGCATAAAAGCCGTTTGGTTAACATTGCCGACTGCGCAACAATGGACTACTGGCCCAAAGGTGAATATGACAAAAGCGTGAATTACAACCATAGATCTCTATACATATATACACCTCTACGATTTATCTTATATACACCTCTATATTTCACGTGCATACGAAGAGTTCTATGATTACTACATAATAATGAAGAGCACCACCCGGGATCGCCGCCAAATTAGCCTAATGTTTATTAACCTATTTCCTTGAACCATTGAAGTTTCTTAACTTTGTATTAAATTTCCTCGTGTTTAAAATGTAATTGCCCTTATATTTTGTAGTATAGTAATGTTTGTATAGATAAACAATAACACAGATTCTATGGAAAATAAGTTTAATAAAAATAATGCCTATATAGATAGAAGAAATTGTAAAAACAAGGGCATTTTTAGATGTCTTTCAAGGTTATAAATAGGTTTAACCGTTATTATAATGCAAGATATAAGTTAGTAGAATGTGAAGTTTGGAGATCGGCATAATAGTTTTACATAATTTATGGACTATTTATTTCATTGAGTTATTATTAATTCAATTTAACGCTATTAATAATTGCTTTCAATTCGGAGAATACCAATCACACATCTTGTTTTTTGGCAGATTGTTAACCTGTTACGTAACTTAGGAAAATTGGATGTAGATCGGTGAGCACAGCAACGAAAATCGCAACCGGAACAGGTAGCAGTGATACCACCTTACCGGAAACAGGTGTGTCGCATCTGACACGAACCCGCCATCACAATGGCTTCGCCTACGTAATCACTCGAAACGCAAGGCCATGAGAGCTCGATACATATACAGTACATACACACGTACGCACACACACTCGCATGCTAGAGAACTCTCCAACCTTGGCAGACATAATACTCTTCAGAAACTTATTCAAGAACGAGTTTTAAATAATAATGATTCCATTGTCTCTAAACAACGCCGCCGTCGCAAAGCAACATGTACTCCCAGTAAACAACGTTTGACATTAAAATATTTTTACTTCACAAAAATGAAATATTTTTCATTAAAGTAAATGGTTATATGTCTATGCGGGCTGAGGCTGTTTTATTCTGATTTAATTTGATAAGGTACCTAATTGGGTAAAGGCCTTTTCATAGTATACTTGAAAAATAAAAAAATCCCAAACCAAACTATGAATTTTATAGATCCATTTAATTTAGTTAGAACATATTACTGGTTTTGTTTTGACCGAAATCATTCATTCTCTGTGAAATAATTAAATTGGAAATTAATTTTAAAGCTACTAAATTTGGACAACCCAGAGAAAAGATATAACTCCCTTCCTTATATTAAATAAATTATCCCTAAAGGTTGACTGGGTATTGGTGTAGTCTATGCGTTTAGTTTAATTTTATATTAAAAATTACACATTTTCAAAATAATCTTAAAATAACTGTTACATTTTAAAGGTTATCCTGATTATCATCCCTTTTTTGAGATATGCCTGAGTTAAAACATAAATATCCATGACAGCGCTTCTTACTCTTTATTCTAGACCAGCTAGTATGCCATCCAGTAACCATAGAACTGATATTGCCATTGGACGAGATATCAGTTAATTCACACATTTAGGCCCTTGCTAGAGGCATTAGGGAGACCATTAATCATTCACTAACACCCAACGCTTAACCTTTGACTTATATCATACTTCACCTCTTCTTCTCACTGATAAGGTGACTCTGGCTTCCTGCCGAGTTTAACCCGTAGGCCCCGGTTAAACACATTCGCTCCCGCACTCAATAAGTTTTTCGTCGTGACGTTTTAAGCTGCCCTTAGGTAATCTTTTTAATAATAGATGTTAATTTGACTATTTACTTAAATAAACTTCATTATTGATGATTATACATTAGTTAACAAAAACTATACAAAGATATTTCACGAATACCTCTATCCAAGTATAAGAATAAGAATAAGAAATATTTATTTTCTCCAGTTTTCAAGTTATCAGTTATCTACAAAAAAATACATGATTCAGATTTTTACATCTTCTCTTATCGACTAAATAAAATGTTCAGTAATAAAATAACAACAACTTAACTAGGCCTATAATACATTAAATTTAATACTGTCACAACAACTATAAATACATAAATATAAAAAGTAAATTCCAAGAAACTAATCTGAACGGAAAATATTTCAGCATCTACGTTTGATAGATAGATAAACTGTTTGAAATTTTGAATAAATTGTTCTATAAGGAGAAAATCTAGGGCCTCTAAGGCAAAGCCTGTTCAGAGGTTCCTTCAGTTTGATATAAACAAAATCTAAATTCAGCGATCAGATAAAAATCCACTCTTAAAAATCATAACAAATTAACCAGTGTAAAATATATTTTACACTGTCGATTTTTATGTGTAATGTAAGAGATTATAAATCAGGTCCGTGAAAACAATATGAGAATTATATCTGTATAGCCTATTAAGATTATATTTTTGTATGGGTTATTTAAAAATGGATGGCTATATGTATTCAATTCAGGGCCACAATTGACAGTCAAGGCAATGTTATTGAATTGCAGGGTTTATTAGTAATAAAAATTTACTGTGTTACAATTATTATTGTTGTACATGGCTAGATAATTGAATTGTATAAAGTTCTTTTAAATGACATTGACAACCCTAGAAAAAATTGTCATAGCCATGGCTTTTCATTCCATTCTTTTACATTTGTGCTCCTTAACTACACATATTGAGGAAATAAAACATTAAAAACTTTTTATTAGTTTCCTTGAGTTCTGTACTTATAAACAATATGTTTTTGGTTTATTATTTCCAACCGGCGTGTTTCAGGGGAGAGCATAAAGTGTTGGGTGTGTTCCTCGGACGTAGACCGCCGCTGTGGCGACCCCTTCAACATGACACACCTCGCCGTCATCGACTGTGACCGGGAGAGGGCCCAGAGCCCCTACCTCCAGTCCATTGCCATGTGCAAGAAGACCAAACAAAGAGGTAGGAAATAAACGTTTGTGAATGTAACAGTATTCCAGTTGTTTACTTTAACAGTACCGGGGAGACCGAGCTTATGCTCGTTAAAAATATTAAGTCTCTTTCCTTTCAATCACTCTACTCTCTGGCCCTCTTCCTTTTTAAGACTCGCTCGTCCACTTAGCTCACTCGCCAGCCCGTACTGCGCTTTGGTATAAATTTTTTTAACCATAGTTTAAAGATGTAACACATTGGTATATCTACAATTATCAGCTGCAAAAAATCTCCATAAGGATGACATGGAAATTTCGTATTACTCTAGGACGAAAACCGAATTTTTTCCAGCCATGGGACCTTCCAACCCAATAGACTCCTCGCAACCAAATCCTCATTTAAAAAAATAAATAAATAAATAAATAAAAAGTCCTTGTAGGGAAAAAGTTTTTGACCAGTGCTTGTTTTACAGTACAAAATACTTATTTTCAATACTTCGTTACATGAAGTTTGTTTATGTATAACAGTCATCTGTACTCTTAAATTTTCAGAATTGTTAGCCGAAAGATTATAAAAAGGGTTTGACATTTCAAGAGTTAAATAGTACAAGAGTTTAACCTTGAAGGACCTTGTAAAATCACATGCAAGGAACTGAATTTCCATATTTCATTTTTCAAGGTTGAAGAGGGTCATTTTCAAAACAAAAGTTCATTTTTGCAATTCAAATTTCGTTTGTTTTATTCCTGTCCAAGTAAAGTTTTGAAATGCATACAAATGCTGAAAATAAAAGAATAGATTAGTCTATTTGGTGTTGATAAACTACTCAACATTTGCTTAAGGCTTCACAGAACTTTAGGCAGACAGTTGAACTAATGTGAAATAGAACCTAAGTTATATGCTTGAGCATTCGGATGATACACCCTTACTGACATTACTGTATATGGGTTGCTTCCATACTTGACATGTAGGATTTAGAACTTTTTAGTAATACTTACAATTAACATAATTTAGAGCGAAAGGTGAATTTGGCTTCTGGTGACATAAAAACACATAACAGTCTATAATGACCATAATATATCATGTTCTAGTTCTACCCTATAATTTGAGTAATAAACCCGGCCCCCAGCCAATGAACAATGAACATATACTGATGTAATAACTTCATCCCAATATGAGAGATTCCATATGTAAAATCAATAATAATATTTGAAAAACTACTTTTACTACTGTAAAATTCAAACACAAATTCTTTATAACTATATAAAAATTTGCGAGTAACTTACTGTATTTAATAATTATGATACAGTGTCTTTAATATTACAGTGTTTTCAATATGTCAGAGGAAAATCCTAAAAGTAAAGTGAACAGTTTTGAAAGCTTAAGTGTTAGGTCTACACATACTTTGAGTGTAGTAGATATATTTCTCTATGGTAAATTTGCCTCGGGTCATTTTTCATTGTAACCAAAATAATTTAAATAGTAAGAAATTAAGTCTAGGCACGTCAACATTATTACTCAACTACCAGGTTCGAGGAGAGGCACGCATCACTCAATGATATCATGTCCTGCCCGCCTGACCTTTCATTGACTCCCGCACCCACACCCATGAATGAATCATTGATCCTATCTAGTCTTCTAGTAGGAGATCTTATATTGGATTTCAACAATATTTGCTAAAAAGTAGCATAAAGTAGCAAAAAAGTAGCAATAAACCATGCTACAGAAGTATAGTTTATTCAACTAGTTATGAAAGTTATTCTACTCAAAGAATCTAAAATAAAATATAGACAAGGTAGGGGTCAAAACATACAACGTCCTCTATGCACCAGATGTTCTTTTGCACCAATGACATTATCATTACTGTACCATTACCAGTATTAGTAAATGGTGACGTCATAGGTGCAAAAGAACACCTGGTATCATGTTCTGACCTCTACCTTCTCTTATTTTTATTTTAGATTCCTTGATTCTACTCAATTTAAAAGTAGATGAACTACAAACAACAGGTGTTTAGTTAAGTCATAAACGATACGAAGAGAAAAACATTTTTGTCATAATTCTCCAAAAGACATGGTAGTAGACATTCATTCTGTTTTGTATTCTATATTTGCCATTATTTTTTTTACAACAACAAATTGGATTGTGAGCAAGGCCAAGGCTACACTCCAGGTCGGAATGCTTGGAAAGATGACATCACAGTGGTAGTGTTCCAGAGCTGATCGGTGTCGCCAAAAGCGAGTAATTAGCTTGATATCGGGAGATTTTCACAGGGTATGGGTTTAAAAATTATAATATTTTAGGGAATTTATAAGTAAAAACTAGGGAATTACATTGAAATTGGGAAGTTACACAATGACCCAATAAAATACTGTGACGTCATCTCTCTGAGCATTCCGGCCTGGAGTGTAGTTGGCATTGGCATTGCAAACAAGTTTTAAAATCATTGTTTTTTTATAAAAACAAATAAATTAAGCACTACCACTAAAAAGTTATACAGTGAAAAATTATTCATTTGGCCCAAAACTCCGCCCAACTTTTCTCAAAACTCCGTACCGACTTTAACGGCATTGTACAAAATTGTTGCAGTGTACTTTTAAACCCTTGTAGTACCTAAAAGAAACTAAGTTAAATATGCCTAATACTGTTATCACGATCATGAAATCTACTTAAGTAAAAACAAGAAAAATGGTGTTTCAGGCAGGTCATCTTCCAGTTGATTTTTAAATGAACAGAAGTACAAGCTCATGCGTTGACATTGAGCTACGAGTTGTATTAGATTGTACTACGTTTCCCACAGGGTGAAATACTGAACACCTATTAAACTTAGCATTAGTGATTTCTCATTATTGTTGCAGTCAACAACGAGCTGATCACAGTCCGGTCGTGCACGTGGGAGACGGACGACTACGGCACGGGCCCGTGCTCCGACAACGCTGTCAGCTCCTACGCCAAGGTATCCACCCACAAACCCAGCGTCTACCATCATGACCAGATAATAATCTTTCTCCACCTGGACTTTCATTAGTTTAAATTTAATTAACAAAAATAATCTCAAACTAAAAAAAAAAAAAACTGATTTGAAAAAAGTCACGACTCCATTGAATATAAATCTAATTACTGATTATTCATTGGGAATTAATTCTCACTATACAAATCTGTGTATTGATTGTATGGTGAATTCTTTCCCCATCAAAGATGTACATACAAACGGCATGTTTACTAGAGTAAGGCAAATTTTTAATGATGTATTAAGAGTCTGCTGTACCGCCTTCTATTTTTATTCCCATAAGACTACAGTAGAAGCCCTCTAGTCCGGCCTCGGATGGTTCGGGCCGCCGGATAATCCGGCCGCGGTATTCCGGAAATGAAATATTAAGCTCTGGACGTTTCCCACGGAAAAAATAGACAAGAGCTAACTTTTCCCATGATATGTCACTTAAAATATATCAGATCAATTGACAATTTCCGGACTATTTGGTTACGACTATCTTCTAAAACTTTTTGTTAGTGTTCTATCTATGATTTTTATCATTTTGTTGGGTGTTACGCGGTCCGATCGTCGAGGTTAGGTCACTAGACAAATTCTGTCGATTTTACGGTCCAATTTATGTGTTAGGGCCTTCGCTGGCAGAAGACTAGTATTGTCTGTTAAGCGCAGGTTCATCGCTAGCGACCCCTTGTCCGTTTCCGATCGTCATTTCGGCGCTACAAATTGTGAGAAGGAGCAAATCATGATGGTTAAAAAGTTTATACATTACATTGATTGGGCAAGTATGATACCCTTCATTGTTAAATACAACCTAATAGTTAATTGTTGGAACATATATATCACAAAGGTCTCTGTTTAACACGTTTAATAAACCGCCGGTTAATCCGGCCATTTTGAAATCCGGCGGTGGTCCGGTCCCGAGGTGGCCGGATTTGAGGGCTTCTACTGTAATGTTAAATTTCAAACATCGGCTACGCCTTTGATATTGGTAAAATAGATTCATCTTTATGACATGTTTAAAGGACATTTGAAGATCTAGGGCACTGTGGAATCAAAGGTTTGTTATTATTGATTGTTTTATTAATAAACAATTTTTTGGCAAAAAATTTTGAAAATATTTTGTTTTTTAAAACAAAAAACTTATTAAATACAGTCGACTCTGGTTAACTTAATCCTCAGTATATCGAATATTCTATTTTTACCTCTAAGATCTCTAATGCCCAGCGCACAGGTCACGAGTTGATGGCACATCTGTTACAGTGTTCGTCTGCTGTCACTCTTCATTACCTCTCAATTTTAGTAGAACTGTAAAAAAATTCTCGACTCCAACTATTCCTTAGTCAAACTATATATAACTCAAAGAGAAATCGTAGTCCCCTGAATTTCGAGTTGGCGAGATAACTCAATACATTTTATATATTGTATAACAAACTGTATTGGATAGGTTTTAAATGGCAAAACTATTATTATTTCTGAATGGCTGGAGCTAAATCGAGTTTCATCTTGCAGGTGGAGTACTGCAGCACATGCAACACAGATGCGTGCAACGCCGCCGACTCCCTGTCCATCTCCGCGGTGCTGCACGGGCTGCTGCGCTACTGGCAGCCATCTCCGTCAGCAGATATCTGGCCACGGACAACTAAGTGATCACCTACCCTATACATCATCTACTCTGTGTGTGTGAAGACCTGATTACTTTTCTTCAGTGCCTCTTGAAACACTGTCAATATATGACAGCTAGATTGCATTTTCTACCTATTTAAGTTTTTCTTACTTGATCACCCATCCTCTTTAAAAATAACTTTCTTAATGATTACTGCACTGGAATTAAAAATAGAATTTTCAAGTCTGAATAGCACTTTTGAATTGGTAATTTTTTGTCTAGTAAATAAGCATTATATTTTTTTAAGCATTATTTTACTTTAGAACTAAAAATATTTTTTTGCAAATAGATCAACTTTATTATAAGTGGAGAAGAGTAATATTACCTAATTACTTCACTTCACACTTGCCTAATTTTTGTTTGTAAATAGGTTGTAAATTTGTACAATTAAGAATATTGTAAACATAAATGCCTGCTTTGACACAAATTCAAAGTATTTTATATCCAAAAAGTCAATTACTTACTAGTAAAATGATTATGTTATTTTGTTAACCTATGTTTTTTCTTCATTCCTATTGAAAGGATATTATACACAGAAGAAATAACTTAGTTATGTATTGAGCTATAATTCAATATACAGTAATGATCAATACTTGAAATAGTGAAAATTTGACAATTTATATACAGCAATAACGTTTTTCAAATTTAACATTGAAAAGTTTACAAATAAAAAATTATACACTACCTATTATTATTTTATGGAATATCAAAAAATTCATCTCTTTCTTCAACCAGTGTTTTTAAATGTAATCTTTTAGTCTACCAACTATGAAGAATTATTGAGCGGAGACTTTGTAACTGTTACAACTTGATTAAAATTGACATTTACCACACATAATTAACCACGTAATAATGTGAGCCATGAGTTTCACAAATGAAACTTTATTATAATATAATGTTTTATTTAGAGCATTGCATGTATTTCACCCAACCTAATGCTTTGTAAATTGTCATTGTTTAATTTTTACTCTATGTTTGACAAAAACCTTATATCAGTATTCCGTCCTCTGTATATAAGTTTGTATTATTTTTATTTGATAAGTTTTAGCAACAGATGATTGATTACATTTGAAAATATTTTTACCGAATAATGTTTAAAAGTAAACTAAGTGTTGGTTATATAAAATCTTGTAATAAAAAAACTTGTGTTTTTCTGACCTTGTTTATCAGTTGAAGGATTAATAAAAAAAAAAAAAAAATTGTTATATAAATTTGATGCCCTCTGCATGAGAAGTACTAACGTGGGTAAACAATTATCGGGCATAAGAGGCAGATTCCACACTTAGTCAGGGCCCATTAAATGGCCTGCATAATTTTTAAAATAATAAAATTTTTAGCTTAGTGCCGGCCCCTAGGCCGCATTATGCTTGCCGCCCCCCCCGCCCCCCCCCACAACCAGTCTCCCACCATCCCTCCGACACCTCGCACCCATGGCACTGGAGATAAATAATAATATTCTATCTATAAATAAAAATAAAAAATGTGCTGGTAATTGAAAGTTAAATTTTTAAACTTTCTAGGTCGATCTTTCCTGGGAGAGCTGCTTGATTACCCGCTCTACAATCCAATGATTAGTTGTCAGTCATATTTTATCTTTTTGGTTCTGGAGTTAAGGTCTACCTGAGCCCGAACGACGTTACCGAATGCCACCTCGCGGCCGGAGCGCTAGGCGAGTTTGATGGCTACAGAGGTTTACGGAAATCGTGTTTTAAAATTAACTAATAAGATAAATATTGACTCTTAACTTTTTCTAAAAGAAGAAAGAATTATCTTGTTTTCTCTGGTTTTAGAATTTTTTAAATAAAATTTCTAATTTCAGCTATAATTGTCTATTAAACTAATATGTTTTTCTAGATTTAAAAAAATTTATTTAACTTTACAATCTGTTCTAAATCAAGTTGATCAATAAGTAAATATCATATACGAGAAAGAGTAATTAACAGTGAAACCTGAACTAGCCGCTACCCGAAAAGTTAACAACAATTTATAGTATTCAATTTGCAAATCTAAAAGGCAAGTCCAAAATTGAAGATCTTTTTAGCCTGTAGACGAAAACTGAAGTTTTCTATTAGTTTTGATGAAATAATTTCCAAAGTGTAACACAGGAAATTTAGCACCATTGTTCGTGTTAATATGACACCTTAGTTAAAGCTCTAGGCTGCATTTAGCAAAAGATAACACGATTCTAAGAAACTCTTGCATTTGTATCGAGAAAAACAGATTATTTTAGTCAGTTAGGGTATAGCTGAAATTGGAAATTTTATTAAAAAAATGTTAAACCAGAGAAGACGAGATCCGTCTTTTTACTAGCAGGAAAAGTTTTTTTTTATTTTTTTGGGAAACCCAAAATATTAATGCCTCCGTCCGATTTTCAAACGGTGCGTTTGGAAAACCAACAACACTGTCTTATAAATAGTATTATTAATTTAAAAACATACGGCATTATGACCTAGTAGGCATAC
>JAQYXR010001309.1:0-35850 GCA_030545055.2 Neoaliturus tenellus | reverse complement strand
GTACTTTTCTGGATACGTAGTGATTATTTGTCGGAAACACATTTAAAACTGCACAAATAACGATTTACTAAAAAATTTAACATGGGCTATATGGGAAATAGAATTTCAATTTTGAGTGTTTGTGAACACGATAACTAGTGCAAAAATTCGTCTGATCATCATGAAATTTGGTACAGGCATGTAAAGTTAGATTCTCTTGGATGAGTTCGTTAACCAGTAAGATCGGCCCAACTTCAGTAGGAAAGTGGGGGATTTTACCCCTAAAAAGTGGGTTTTTTCCACTTTTCACATAGATATTTTTATTTGATTACCTTTTAGTGTACACCATTAGATTCAGCTCGAAAAAACAAACAATTTGGTATGTTAATTTTTTGCTCTACGTTCACTGGTTACCGAGATATTAGCGAATTTCCTTAGAAATAAGCTATTACCGTCGTTTTCATGGGAGCTGCCGTTTGTATCGATGTAGGGACACCTCTGCGATTACATAATTATATATATTATATTGTGGCTTTTTATGTGTACTTTCTGGATACGTAGTGATTATTTGTCGGAAACACATTTAAAACTGCACAATAACGATTTACTAAAAAATTTAACATGGGCTTATATGGGAAATAGAATTTTCATTTTGAGTGTTGTGAACACGATAACTAGTGCAAAAATCGTCTGATCATCATGAAATTTGGTACAGGCATGTAAAGTTAGATTCTCTTGATGAGTTCGTTAACCAGTAAGATCGGCCCAACTTCAGTAGGGAAAGGTGGGGGATTTTACCCCTAAAAAGTGGGTTTTTCCACTTTTCACATAGATATTTTTATTTGATTACCTTTTAGTGTACACCATTAGATTCAGCTCGAAAAAACAAACAATTTGGGATGTTTAATTTTTGCTTCTACATCCACTGGTTACCGAGATATTAGCGAATTTCCTTTAGAAATAATTAGCGAATTTCCTTTAGAAATAAGCTATTACCGTCGTTTTCATGGGAGCTGCCGTTTGTATCGATGTAGGGACACCTCTGCGATTACATAATTATATATATTATATTGTGGCTTTTTATGTGTACTTTCTGGATACGTAGTGATTATTTGTCGGAAACACATTTAAAACTGCACAAATAACGATTTACTAAAAAATTTAACATGGGCTTATATGGGAAATAGAATTTTCAATTTTGATTGTTTGTGAACACGATAACTAGTGCAAAAATCGTCTGATCATCATGAAATTTGGTACAGGCATGTAAAGTTAGATTCTCTTGGATGAGTTCGTTAACCAGTAAGATCGGCCCAACTTCAGTAGGGAAAGTGGGGATTTTACCCCTAAAAAGTGGGTTTTTTTTCCACTTTTCACATAGATATTTTTATTTGATTACCTTTTAGTGTACACCATTAGATTCAGCTCGAAAAAACAAACAATTTGGTATGTTTAATTTTTGCTCTACGTTCACTGGTTACGAGATATTAGCGAATTTCCTTTAGAAATAAGCTATTACCGTCGTTTTCATGGGAGCTGCCGTTTGTATCGATGTAGGGACACCTCTGCGATTACATAATTATATATATTATATTGTGGCTTTTTATGTGTACTTTCTGGATACGTAGTGATTATTTGTCGGAAACACATTTAAAACTGCACAAATAACGATTTACTAAAAAATTTAACATGGGCTTATATGGGAAATAGAATTTTCAATTTTGAGTGTTTGTGAACACGATAACTAGTGCAAAAATCGTCTGATCATCATGAAATTTGGTACAGGCATGTAAGTTAGATTCTCTTGGATGAGTTCGTTAACCAGTAAGATCGCCCAACTTCAGTAGGGAAAGTGGGGGATTTTACCCCTAAAAAGTGGGTTTTTCCACTTTTCACATAGATATTTTTATTTGATTACCTTTAGTGTACACCATTAGATTCAGCTCGAAAAAACAAACAATTTGGTATGTTTAATTTTTGCTCTACGTTCACTGGTTACCGAGATATTAGCGAATTTCCTTAGAAATAAGCTATTACCGTCGTTTTCATGGGAGCTGCCGTTTGTATCGATGTAGGGGACACCTCTGCGATTACATAATTATATATATTATATTGTGGCTTTTTATGTGTACTTTCTGGATACGTAGTGATTATTTGTCGGAAACACATTTAAAACTGCACAAATAACGATTTACTAAAAAATTTAACATGGGCTTATATGGAAATAGAATTTTCAATTTTGAGTGTTGTGAACACGATAACTAGTGCAAAAATCGTCTGATCATCATGAAATTTGGTACAGGCATGTAAAGTTAGATTCTCTTGGATGAGTTCGTTAACCAGTAAGATCGGCCCAACTTCAGTAGGGAAAGTGGGGGATTTTACCCCTAAAATGTGGGTTTTTCCACTTTTCACATAGATATTTTTATTTGATTACCTTTTAGTGTACACCATTAGATTCAGCTCGAAAAAACAAACAATTTGGTATGTTTAATTTTTGCTCTACATCCACTGGTTACCGAGATATTAGCGAATTTCCTTTAGAAATATTAGCGAATTTCTTAGAAATAAGCTATTACCGTCGTTTTCATGGGAGCTGCCGTTTGTATCGATGTAGGGACACCTCTGCGATTACATAATTATATATATTATATTGTGGCTTTTTATGTGTACTTTCTGGATACGTAGTGATTATTTGTCGGAAACACATTTAAAACTGCACAAATAACGATTTACTAAAAAATTTAACATGGGCTTATATGGGAAATAGAATTTTCAATTTGAGTGTTTGTGAACACGATAACTAGTGCAAAAATCGTCTGATCATCATGAAATTTGGTACAGGCATGTAAAGTTAGATTCTCTTGGATGAGTTCGTTAACCAGTAAGATCGGCCCAACTTCAGTAGGGAAAGTGGGGGATTTTACCCCTAAAAAGTGGGTTTTTTCCACTTTTCACATAGATATTTTTATTTGATTACCTTTTAGTGTACACCAATAGATTCAGCTCGAAAAAACAACAATTTGGTATGTTTAATTTTTGCTCTGCGTCCACTGGTTACCGAGATATTAGCGAATTTCCTTAAAAATAATTAGCGAATTTTCCTTTAGAAATAAGCTATTACCGTCGTTTTCATGGGAGCCTGACGTTTGTATCGATGTAGGGACTGCAATATGGGAAATAGAATTTTCAATTTTGAGTGTTTGTGAACACGATAACTAGTGCAAAAATCGTCTGATCATCATGAAATTTGGTACAGGCATGTAAAGTTAGATTCTCTTGGATGAGTTCGTTAACCAGTAAGATCGGCCCAACTTCAGTAGGGAAAGTGGGGATTTTACCCTAAAAAGTGGGTTTTTTCCACTTTTCACATAGATATTTTTATTTGATTACCTTTTAGTGTACACCATTAGATTCAGCTCGAAAAAACAAACAATTTGGTATGTTTAATTTTTGCTCTACGTCCACTGGTTACCGAGATATTAGCGAATTTCCTTTAGAAATAAGCAAATATTACCGTCGTTTTCATGGGAGCTGCCGTTTGTATCGATGTAGGGACACCTCTGCGATTACATAATTATATATATTATATTGTGGCTTTTTATGTGTACTTTCTGGATACGTAGTGATTATTTGTCGGAAACACATTTAAAACTGCACAAATAACGATTTACTAAAAAATTTAACATGGGCTTATATGGGAAATAGAATTTTCAATTTTGAGTGTTTGTGAACACGATAACTAGTGCAAAAATCGTCTGATCATCATGAAATTGGTACAGGCATGTAAAGTTAGATTCTCTTGGATGAGTTCGTTAACCAGTAAGATCGGCCCAACTTCAGTAGGGAAAGTGGGGGATTTTACCCCTTAAAAGTGGGTTTTTCCACTTTTCACATAGATATTTTTATTTGATTACCTTTTAGTGTACACCATTAGATTCAGCTCGAAAAAACAAACAATTTGGTATGTTTAATTTTTTGCTCTACATCCACTGGTTACCGAGATATTAGCGAATTTCCTTTAGAAATAATTAGCGAATTTCCTTTAGAAATAAGCTATTACCGTCGTTTTCATGGGAGCTGCGTTTGTATCGATGTAGGGACACCTCTGCGATACATAATTATATATATTATATTGTGGCTTTTTATGTGTACTTTCTGGATACGTAGTGATTATTTGTCGGAAACACATTTAAAACTGCACAAATAACGATTTACTAAAAAATTTAACATGGGCTTATATGGGGAAATAGAATTTCAATTTTGAGTGTTTGTGAACACGATAACTAGTGCAAAAATCGTCTGATCATCATGAAATTTGGTACAGGCATGTAAAGTTAGATTCTCTTGGATGAGTTCGTAACCAGTAAGATCGGCCCAACTTCAGTAGGGAAAGTGGGGGATTTTAACCCCTAAAAAGTGGTTTTTTTCCACTTTTCACATAGATATTTTTATTTGATTACCTTTTAGTGTACACCATTAGATTCAGCTCGAAAAAACAAACAATTTGATATGTTTAATTTTTGCTCTGCGTCCACTGGTTACCGAGATATTAGCGAATTTCCTTTAGAAATAATTAGCGAATTTCCTTTAGAAATAAGCTATTACCGTCGTTTTCATGGAGCTGCCGTTTGTATCGATGTAGGGACACCTCTGCGATTACATATTATATATATTATAATGTGGCTTTTTATGTGTACTTTCTGGATACGTAGTGATTATTTGTCGGAAACACATTTAAAACTGCACAAATAACGATTTACTAAAAAATTTAACATGGGCTTATATGGGAAATAGAATTTCAATTTTGAGTGTTTGTGAACACGATAACTAGTGCAAAAATCGTCTGATCATCCATGAAATTTGGTACAGGCATGTAAAGTTAGATTCTCTTGGATGAGTTCGTTAACCAGTAAGATCGGCCCAACTTCAGTAGGGAAAGTGGGGATTTTGCCCCTAAAAAGTGGGTTTTTTTCCACTTTTCACATAGATATTTTTATTTGATTACCTTTTAGTGTACACCATTAGATTCAGCTCGAAAAACAACAATTTGGTATGTTTAATTTTGCTCTACGTCCATGGTTACCGAGATATTAGCGAATTTCCTTTAGAAATAAGCTATATTACCGTCGTTTTCATGGGAGCTGCCGTTTGTATCGATGTAGGGACACCTCTGCGATTACATAATTATATATATTATATTGTGGATTTTTATGTGTACTTTCTGGATACGTAGTGATTATTTGTCGGAACACATTAAAACTGCACAAATAACGATTTACTAAAAAATTTAACATGGCTTATATGGGAAATAGAATTTTCAATTTTGAGTGTTTGTGAACACGATAACTAGTGCAAAAAATCGTCTGATCATCATGAAATTTTGTACAGGCATGTAAAGTTAGATTCTCTTGGATGAGTTCGTTAACCAGTAAGATCGGCCCAACTTCAGTAGGGAAAGTGGGGATTTTACCCCTAAAAAGTGGGGTTTTTTTCCACTTTTCACATAGATATTTTTATTTGATTACCTTTTAGTGTACACCATTAGATTCAGCTCGAAAAAACAAACAATTTGGTATGTTTAATTTTTGCTCTTACGTTCACTGGTTACCGAGATATTAGCGAATTTCCTTTAGAAATAAGCTATTACCGTCGTTTTCATGGAGCTGCCGTTTGTATCGATGTAGGGACACCTCTGGCGTTTACATAATTATATATATTATTATTGTGGCTTTTTATGTGTACTTTCTGGATACGTAGTGATTATTTGTCGGAAACACATTTAAAACTGCACAAATAACGATTTACCTAAAAAATTTAACATGGGCTTATATGGGAAATAGAATTTTCAATTTTGAGTGTTTGTGACACGATAACTAGTGCAAAAATCGTCTGATCATCATGAAATTTGGTACAGGCATGTAAAGTTAGATTCTCTTTGGATGAGTTCGTTAACCAGTAAGATCGGCCCAACTTCAGTAGGGAAAGTGGGGGATTTTGCCCCTAAAAGTGGGTTTTTTCCACTTTTCACATAGATATTTTTATTTGATTACCTTTTAGTGTACACCATTAGATTCAGCTCGAAAAACAAACAATTTGGTATGTTTAATTTTTGCTCTACGTCCACTGGTTACCGAGATATTAGCGAATTTCCTTTAGAAATAAGCTATATTACCGTCGTTTTCATGGGAGCTGCCGTTTGTATCGATGTAGGGGACACCTCTGCGATTACATAATTATATATATTATATTGTGGCTTTTTATGTGTACTTTCTGGATACGTAGTGATTATTTGTCGGAAACACATTTAAAACTGCACAAATAACGATTTACTAAAAAATTTAACATGGGCTTATATGGGAAATAGAATTTTCAATTTGAGTGTTTGTGAACACGATAACTAGTGCAAAAATCGTCTGATCATCATGAAATTTGGTACAGGCATGTAAAGTTAGATTCTCTTGGATGAGTCGTTAACCAGTAAGATCGGCCCAACTTCAGTAGGGAAAGTGGGGGATTTTACCCCTAAAAAGTGGGTTTTTTTCCACTTTTCACATAGTTATTTTTATTTGATTACCTTTTAGTGTACACCATTAGATTCAGCTCGAAAAAACAAACAATTTGATATGTTTAATTTTTGCTCTGCGTCCACTGGTTACCGAGAAATTAGCGAATTTCCTTTAGAAATAATTAGCGAATTTCCTTTAGAAATAAGCTATTACCGTCGTTTTCATGGGAGCTGCCGTTTGTATCGATGTAGGGACACCTCTGCGATTACATATTATATATATTATATTGTGGCTTTTTATGTGTACTTTTCTGGATACGTAGTGATTATTTGTCGGAAACACATTTAAAACTGCACAAATAACGATTTACTAAAAAATTTAACATGGGCTTATATGGGAAATAGAATTTTCAATTTTGAGTGTTTGTGAACACGATAACTAGTGCAAAAATCGTCTGATCATCATGAAATTTGGTACAGGCATGTAAAGTTAGATTCTCTTGGATGAGTTCGTTAACCAGTAAGATCGGCCCAACTTCAGTAGGGAAAGTGGGGATTTTGCCCCTAAAAAGTGGGTTTTTTCACTTTTCACATAGATATTTTTATTTGATTACCTTTTAGTGTACACCATTAGATTCAGCTCGAAAACAAACAATTTGGTATGTTTAATTTTTGCTCTACGTCACTGGTTACCGAGATATTAGCGAATTTCCTTTAGAAATAAGCTATATTACCGTCGTTTTCATGGGAGCTGCCGTTTGTATCGATGTAGGGACACCTCTGCGATTACATAATTATATATATTATATTGTGGATTTTTATGTGTACTTTCTGGATACGTAGTGATTATTGTCGGAAACACATTTAAAACTGCACAAATAACGATTTACTAAAAAATTTAACATGGGCTTATATGGGAATAGAATTTTCAATTTTGAGTGTTTGTGAACACGATAACTAGTGCAAAAATCGTCTGATCATCATGAAATTTGGTACAGGCATGTAAAGTTAGATTCTCTTGGATGAGTTCGTTAACCAGTAAGATCGGCCCAACTTCAGTAGGGAAAGTGGGGGATTTTACCCCTAAAAAGTGGGTTTTTTTCCACTTTTCACATAGATATTTTTATTTGATTACCTTTTAGTGTACACCATTAGATTCAGCTCGAAAAACAAACAATTTGGTATGTTTAATTTTTGCTCTACGTTCACTGGTTACCGAGATATTAGCGAATTTCCTTTAGAAATAAGCTATTACCGTCGTTTTCATGGGAGCTGCCGTTTGTATCGATGTAGGGACACCTCTGCGATTACATAATTATATATATTATATTGTGGCTTTTTATGTGTACTTTCTGGATACGTAGTGATTATTTGTCGGAAACACATTTAAAACTGCACAAATAACGATTTACTAAAAAATTTAACATGGGCTTATATGGGAAATAGAATTTTCAATTTTGAGTGTTTGTGAACACGATAACTAGTGCAAAAATCGTCTGATCATCATGAAATTTGGTACAGGCATGTAAAGTTAGATTCTCTTGGATGAGTTCGTTAACCAGTAAGATCGGCCCAACTTCAGTAGGGAAAGTGGGGGATTTTGCCCCTAAAAAGTGGGTTTTTTCCACTTTTCACATAGATATTTTTATTTGATTACCTTTTAGTGTACACCATTAGATTCAGCTCGAAAAACAAACAATTTGGTATGTTTAATTTTTGCTCTACGTCCACTGGTTACCGAGATATTAGCGAATTTCCTTTAGAAATAAGCTATATTACCGTCGTTTTCATGGAGCTGCCGTTTGTATCGATGTAGGGACACCTCTGCGATTACATAATTATATATATTATATTGTGGCTTTTTATGTGTACTTTCTGGATACGTAGTGATTATTTGTCGGAAACACATTTAAAACTGCACAAATAACGATTTACTAAAAAATTTAACATGGGCTTATATGGGAAATAGAATTTTCAATTTTGAGTGTTTGTGAACACGATAACTAGTGCAAAAATCGTCTGATCATCATGAAATTTGGTACAGGCATGTAAAGTTAGATTCTCTTGGATGAGTTCGTTAACCAGTAAGATCGGCCCAACTCAGTAGGGAAAGTGGGGGATTTTACCCCTAAAAAGTGGGTTTTTTTCCACTTTTCACATAGATATTTTTATTTGATTACCTTTTAGTGTACACCATTAGATTCAGCTCGAAAAAACAAACAATTTGGTATGTTTAATTTTTTGCTCTACGTTCACTGGTTACCGAGATATTAGCGAATTTCCTTTAGAAATAAGCTATTACCGTCGTTTTCATGGGAGCTGCCGTTTGTATCGATGTAGGGACACCTCTGCGATTACATAATTATATATATTATATTGTGGCTTTTTATGTGTACTTTCTGGATACGTAGTGATTATTTGTCGGAAACACATTTAAAACTGCACAAATAACGATTTACTAAAAAATTTAACATGGGCTTATATGGGAAATAGAATTTTCAATTTTGAGTGTTTGTGAACACGATAACTAGTGCAAAAATCGTCTGATCATCATGAAATTTGGTACAGGCATGTAAAGTTAGATTCTCTTGGATGAGTTCGTTAACCAGTAAGATCGGCCCAACTTCAGTAGGGAAAGTGGGGGATTTTGCCCCTAAAAAGTGGGTTTTTTCCACTTTTCACATAGATATTTTTATTTGATTACCTTTTAGTGTACACCATTAGATTCAGCTCGAAAAACAAACAATTTGGTATGTTTAATTTTGCTCTACGTCCACTGGTTACCGAGATATTAGCGAATTTCCTTTAGAAATAAGCTATTACCGTCGTTTTCATGGGAGCTGCCGTTTGTATCGATGTAGGGACACCTCTGCGATTACATAATTATATATATATTATATTGTGGCTTTTTATGTGTACTTTCTGGATACGTAGTGATTATTTGTCGAAACACATTTAAAACTGCACAAATAACGATTTACTAAAAAATTTAACATGGGCGTATATAGAAATAGAATTTTCAATTTTGAGTGTTTGTGAACACGATAACTAGTGCAAAAATCGTCTGATCATCATGAAATTTGGTACAGGCATGTAAAGTTAGATTCTCTTGGATGAGTTCGTTAACCAGTAAGATCGGCCCAACTTCAGTAGGGAAAGTGGGGGATTTTACCCCTAAAAAGTGGGTTTTTTCCACTTTTCACATAGATATTTTTATTTGATTACCTTTTAGTGTACACCATTAGATTCAGCTCGAAAAACAAACAATTTGATATGTTTAATTTTTGCTCTGCGTCCACTGGTTACCGAGATATTAGCGAATTTCCTTTAGAAATAATTAGCGAATTTCCTTTAGAAATAAGCTATTACCGTCGTTTTCATGGGAGCTGCCGTTTGTATCGATGTAGGGACACCTCTGCGATTACATAATTATATATATTATATTGTGGCTTTTTATGTGTACTTTCTGGATACGTAGTGATTATTTGTCGGAAACACATTTAAAACTGCACAAATAACGATTTACTAAAAAATTTAACATGGGCTTATATGGGAAATAGAATTTTCAATTTTGAGTGTTTGTGAACACGATAACTAGTGCAAAAATCGTCTGATCATCATGAAATTTGGTACAGGCATGTAAAGTTAGATTCTCTTGGATGAGTTCGTTAACCAGTAAGATCGGCCCAACTTCAGTAGGGAAAGTGGGGGATTTTACCCCTAAAAAGTGGGTTTTTTTCCACTTTTCACATAGATATTTTTATTTGATTACCTTTTAGTGTACACCATTAGATTCAGCTCGAAAAAACAAACAATTTGGTATGTGTAATTTTTGCTCTACATCCACTGGTTACCGAGATATTAGCGAATTTCCTTTAGAAATAAGCTATTACCGTCGTTTTCATGGGAGCTGCCGTTTGTATCGATGTAGGGACACCTCTGCGATTACATAATTATATATATTATATTGTGGCTTTTTATGTGTACTTTCTGGATACGTAGTGATTATTTGTCGGAAACACATTTAAAACTGCACAAATAACGATTTACTAAAAAATTTAACATGGGCTTATATGGGAAATAGAATTTTCAATTTTGAGTGTTTGTGAACACGATAACTAGTGCAAAAATCGTCTGATCATCATGAAATTTGGTACAGGCATGTAAAGTTAGATTCTCTTGGATGAGTTCGTTAACCAGTAAGATCGGCCCAACTTCAGTAGGGAAAGTGGGGGATTTTGCCCCTAAAAAGTGGGTTTTTTCCACTTTTCACATAGATATTTTTATTTGATTACCTTTTAGTGTACACCATTAGATTCAGCTCGAAAAACAAACAATTTGGTATGTTTAATTTTTGCTCTACGTCCACTGGTTACCGAGATATTAGCGAATTTCCTTTAGAAATAAGCTATTACCGTCGTTTTCATGGGAGCTGCCGTTTGTATCGATGTAGGGACACCTCTGCGATTACATAATTATATATATTATATTGTGGCTTTTTATGTGTACTTTCTGGATACGTAGTGATTATTTGTCGGAAACACATTTAAAACTGCACAAATAACGATTTACTAAAAAATTTAACATGGGCTTATATGGGAAATAGAATTTTCAATTTTGAGTGTTTGTGAACACGATAACTAGTGCAAAAATCGTCTGATCATCATGAAATTTGGTACAGGCATGTAAAGTTAGATTCTCTTGGATGAGTTCGTTAACCAGTAAGATCGGCCCAACTTCAGTAGGGAAAGTGGGGGATTTTACCCCTAAAAAGTGGGTTTTTTCCACTTTTCACATAGATATTTTTATTTGATTACCTTTTAGTGTACACCATTAGATTCAGCTCGAAAAAACAAACAATTTGATATGTTTAATTTTTGCTCTGCGTCCACTGGTTACCGAGATATTAGCGAATTTCCTTTAGAAATAATTAGCGAATTTCCTTTAGAAATAAGCTATTACCGTCGTTTTCATGGGAGCTGCCGTTTGTATCGATGTAGGGACACCTCTGCGATTACATAATTATATATATTATATTGTGGCTTTTTATGTGTACTTTCTGGATACGTAGTGATTATTTGTCGGAAACACATTTAAAACTGCACAAATAACGATTTACTAAAAAATTTAACATGGGCTTATATGGGAAATAGAATTTTCAATTTTGAGTGTTTGTGAACACGATAACTAGTGCAAAAATCGTCTGATCATCATGAAATTTGGTACAGGCATGTAAAGTTAGATTCTCTTGGATGAGTTCGTTAACCAGTAAGATCGGCCCAACTTCAGTAGGGAAAGTGGGGGATTTTACCCCTAAAAAGTGGGTTTTTCCACTTTTCACATAGATATTTTTATTTGATTACCTTTTAGTGTACACCATTAGATTCAGCTCGAAAAAACAAACAATTTGGTATGTGTAATTTTGCTCTACATCCACTGGTTACCGAGATATTAGCGAATTTCCTTTAGAAATAAGCTATTACCGTCGTTTTCATGGGAGCTGCCGTTTGTATCGATGTAGGGACACCTCTGCGATTACATAATTATATATATTATATTGTGGCTTTTTATGTGTACTTTCTGGATACGTAGTGATTATTTGTCGGAAACACATTTAAAACTGCACAAATAACGATTTACTAAAAAATTTAACATGGGCTTATATGGGAAATAGAATTTTCAATTTTGAGTGTTTGTGAACACGATAACTAGTGCAAAAATCGTCTGATCATCATGAAATTTGGTACAGGCATGTAAAGTTAGATTCTCTTGGATGAGTTCGTTAACCAGTAAGATCGGCCCAACTTCAGTAGGGAAAGTGGGGGATTTTGCCCCTAAAAAGTGGGTTTTTTCCACTTTTCACATAGATATTTTTATTTGATTACCTTTTAGTGTACACCATTAGATTCAGCTCGAAAAACAAACAATTTGGTATGTTTAATTTTTGCTCTACGTCCACTGGTTACCGAGATATTAGCGAATTTCCTTTAGAAATAAGCTATTACCGTCGTTTTCATGGGAGCTGCCGTTTGTATCGATGTAGGGACACCTCTGCGATTACATAATTATATATATTATATTGTGGCTTTTTATGTGTACTTTCTGGATACGTAGTGATTATTTGTCGGAAACACATTTAAAACTGCACAAATAACGATTTACTAAAAAATTTAACATGGGCTTATATGGGAAATAGAATTTTCAATTTTGAGTGTTTGTGAACACGATAACTAGTGCAAAAATCGTCTGATCATCATGAAATTTGGTACAGGCATGTAAAGTTAGATTCTCTTGGATGAGTTCGTTAACCAGTAAGATCGGCCCAACTTCAGTAGGGAAAGTGGGGGGATTTTACCCCTAAAAAGTGGGTTTTTTCCACTTTTCACATAGATATTTTTATTTGATTACCTTTTAGTGTACACCATTAGATTCAGCTCGAAAAAACAAACAATTTGATATGTTTAATTTTTGCTCTGCGTCCACTGGTTACCGAGATATTAGCGAATTTCCTTTAGAAATAATTAGCGAATTTCCTTTAGAAATAAGCTATTACCGTCGTTTTCATGGGAGCTGCCGTTTGTATCGATGTAGGGACACCTCTGCGATTACATAATTATATATATTATATTGTGGCTTTTTATGTGTACTTTCTGGATACGTAGTGATTATTTGTCGGAAACACATTTAAAACTGCACAAATAACGATTTACTAAAAAATTTAACATGGGCTTATATGGGAAATAGAATTTTCAATTTTGAGTGTTTGTGAACACGATAACTAGTGCAAAAATCGTCTGATCATCATGAAATTTGGTACAGGCATGTAAAGTTAGATTCTCTTGGATGAGTTCGTTAACCAGTAAGATCGGCCCAACTTCAGTAGGGAAAGTGGGGGATTTTACCCCTAAAAAGTGGGTTTTTCCACTTTTCACATAGATATTTTTATTTGATTACCTTTTAGTGTACACCATTAGATTCAGCTCGAAAAAACAAACAATTTGTATGTTTAATTTTGCTCTACGTCCACTGGTTACCGAGATATTAGCGAATTTCCTTTAGAAATAAGCTATTACCGTCGTTTTCATGGAGCTGCCGTTTGTATCGATGTAGGGACACCTCTGCGATTACATAATTATATATATTATATTGTGGCTTTTTATGTGTACTTTCTGGATACGTAGTGATTATTTGTCGGAAACACATTTAAACTGCACAAATAACGATTTACTAAAAAATTTAACATGGGCTTATATGGGAAATAGAATTTTCAATTTGAGTGTTTGTGAACACGATAACTAGTGCAAAAATCGTCTGATCATCATGAAATTTGGTACAGGCATGTAAAGTTAGATTCTCTTGATGAGTTCGTTAACCAGTAAGATCGGCCCAACTTCAGTAGGAAAGTGGGGATTTTACCCTAAAAAGTGGGTTTTTTTCCACTTTTCACATAGATATTTTTATTTGATTACCTTTTAGTGTACACCATTAGATTCAGCTCGAAAAAACAAACAATTTGGTATGTGTAATTTTTGCTCTACATCCACTGGTTACCGAGATATTAGCGAATTTCCTTTAGAAATAAGCTATTACCGTCGTTTTCATGGGAGCTGCCGTTTGTATCGATGTAGGGACACCTCTGCGATTACATAATTATATATATTATATTGTGGCTTTTTATGTGTACTTTCTGGATACGTAGTGATTATTTGTCGAAACACATTTAAAACTGCACAAATAACGATTTACTAAAAAATTTAACATGGGCTTATATGGGAAATAGAATTTTCAATTTTGAGTGTTTGTGAACACGATAACTAGTGCAAAAATCGTCTGATCATCATGAAATTTGGTACAGGCATGTAAAGTTAGATTCTCTTGGATGAGTTCGTTAACCAGTAAGATCGCCCAACTTCAGTAGGGAAAGTGGGGGATTTTACCCCTAAAAAGTGGGTTTTTTTCCACTTTTCACATAGATATTTTTATTTGATTACCTTTTAGTGTACACCATTAGATTCAGCTCGAAAAAACAAACAATTTGGTATGTTTAATTTTTGCTCTGCGTCCACTGGTTACCGAGATATTAGCGAATTTCCTTTAGAAATAATTAGCGAATTTCCTTTAGAAATAAGCTATTACCGTCGTTTTCATGGGAGCTGCCGTTTGTATCGATGTAGGGACACCTCTGCGATTACATAATTATATATATTATATTGTGGCTTTTTATGTGTACTTTCTGGATACGTAGTGATTATTTGTCGGAAACACATTTAAAACTGCACAAATAACGATTTACTAAAAAATTTAACATGGGCTTATATGGGAAATAGAATTTTCAATTTTGAGTGTTTGTGAACACGATAACTAGTGCAAAAATCGTCTGATCATCATGAAATTTGGTACAGGCATGTAAAGTTAGATTCTCTTGGATGAGTTCGTTAACCAGTAAGATCGGCCCAACTTCAGTAGGGAAAGTAGGGGATTTTACCCCTAAAAAGTGGGTTTTTTTCCACTTTTCACATAGATATTTTTATTTGATTACCTTTTAGTGTACACCATTAGATTCAGCTCGAAAAAACAAACAATTTGGTATGTGTAATTTTTGCTCTACATCCACTGGTTACCGAGATATTAGCGAATTTCCTTTAGAAATAAGCTATTACCGTCGTTTTCATGGGAGCTGCCGTTTGTATCGATGTAGGGACACCTCTGCGATTACATAATTATATATATTATATTGTGGCTTTTATGTGTACTTTCTGGATACGTAGTGATTATTTGTCGGAAACACATTTAAAAACTGCACAAATAACGATTTACTACAAAATTAACATGGGCTTATATGGGAAATAGAATTTTCAATTTTGAGTGTTTGTGAACACGATAACTAGTGCAAAAATCGTCTGATCATCATGAAATTTTGGTACAGGCATGTAAAGTTAGATTCTCTTGGATGAGTTCGTTTAACCAGTAAGATCGCCCAACTTCAGTAGGGAAAGTGGGGGATTTTACCCCTAAAAAGTGGGTTTTTTCCACCTTTTCACATAGATATTTTTATTTGATTACCTTTTAGTGTACACCATTAGATTCAGCTCGAAAAAACAAACAATTTGGTATGTTTAATTTTTGCTCTACATCCACTGGTTACCGAGATATTAGCGAATTTCCTTTAGAAATAATTAGCGGAATTTCCTTTAGAATAAGCTATTACCGTCGTTTTCATGGGAGCTGCCGTTTGTATCGATGTAGGGACACCTCTGCGATTACAATAATTATATATATTATATTGTGGCTTTTTATGTGTACTTTCTGGATACGTAGTGATTATTTGTCGGAAACACATTTAAAACTGCACAAATAACGATTTACTAAAAAATTTAACATGGGCTTATATGGGAAATAGAATTTTCAATTTTGAGTGTTTGTGAACACGATAACTAGTGCAAAAATCGTCTGATCATCATGAAATTTGGTACAGGCATGTAAAGTTAGATTCTCTTGGATGAGTTTGTTAACCAGTAAGATCGGCCCAACTTCAGTAAGGGAAAGTGGGGATTTTACCCCTAAAAAGTGGGTTTTTTCCACTTTTCACATAGATATTTTTATTTGATTACCTTTTAGTGTACACCATTAGATTCAGCTCGAAAAAACAAACAATTTGGTATGTTTAATTTTTGCTCTGCGTCCACTGGTTACCGAGATATTAGCGAATTTCCTTTAGAAATAATTAGGGAATTTCCTTTAGAAATAAGCTATTACCGTCGTTTTCATGGAGCTGCCGTTTGTATCGATGTAGGGACACCTCTGCGATTACATAATTATATATATTATATTGTGGCTTTTTATGTGTACTTTCTGGATACGTAGTGATTATTTGTCGGAAACACATTAAAACTGCACAAATAACGATTTACTAAAAAATTTAACATGGGCTTATATGGAAATAGAATTTTCAATTTTGAGTGTTTGTGAACACGATAACTAGTGCAAAATCGTCTGATCATCATGAAATTTGGTACAGGCATGTAAGTTAGATTCTCTTGGATGAGTTCGTTAACCAGTAAGATCGGCCCAACTTCAGTAGGGAAAGTAGGGATTTTACCCCTAAAAAGTGGGTTTCCTAAAAAGTGGGTTTTTTTTCCACTTTTCACATAGATATTTTTATTTGATTACCTTTTAGTGTACACCATTAGATTCAGCTCGAAAAAACAAACAATTTGGTATGTGTAATTTTTGCTCTACATCCACTGGTTACCGAGATATTAGCGAATTTCCTTTAGAAATAAGCTATTACCGTCGTTTTCATGGGAGCTGCCGTTTGTATCGATGTAGGGACACCTCTGCGATTACATAATTATATATATTATATTGTGGCTTTTTATGTGTACTTTCTGGATACGTAGTGATTATTTGTCGGAAACACATTTAAAACTGCACAAATAACGATTTACTAAAAAATTTAACATGGGCTTATATGGGAAATAGAATTTTCAATTTTGAGTGTTTGTGAACACGATAACTAGTGCAAAAATCGTCTGATCATCATGAAATTTGGTACAGGCATGTAAAGTTAGATTCTCTTGGATGAGTTCGTTAACCAGTAAGATCGGCCCAACTTCAGTAGGGAAAGTGGGGGATTTTACCCCTAAAAAGTGGGTTTTTTTTCCACTTTTCACATAGATATTTTTATTTGATTACCTTTTAGTGTACACCATTAGATTCAGCTCGAAAAAACAAACAATTTGGTATGTTTAATTTTTGCTCTACGTTCACTGGTTACCGAGATATTAGCGAATTTCCTTTAGAAATAAGCTATTACCGTCGTTTTCATGGAGCTGCCGTTTGTATCGATGTAGGGACACCTCTGCGATTACATAATTATATATATTATATTGTGGCTTTTTATGTGTACTTTCTGGATACGTAGTGATTATTTGTCGGAAACACATTTAAAACTGCACAAATAACGATTTACTAAAAAATTTAACATGGGCTTATATGGGAAATAGAATTTTCAATTTTGAGTGTTTGTGAACACGATAACTAGTGCAAAAATCGTCTGATCATCATGAAATTTGGTACAGGCATGTAAAGTTAGATTCTCTTGGATGAGTTCGTTAACCAGTAAGATCGGCCCAACTTCAGTAGGGAAAGTGGGGGATTTTACCCCTAAAAAGTGGGTTTTTTCCACTTTTCACATAGATATTTTTATTTTATTACCTTTTAGTGTACACCATTAGATTCAGCTCGAAAAAACAAACAATTTGGTATGTTTAATTTTTGCTCTACATCCACTGGTTACCGAGATATTAGCGAATTTCCTTTAGAAATAAGCTATTACCGTCGTTTTCATGGGAGCTGCCGTTTGTATCGATGTAGGGACACCTCTGCGATTACATAATTATATATATTATATTGTGGCTTTTTATGTGTACTTTCTGGATACGTAGTGATTATTTGTCGGAAACACATTTAAAACTGCACAAATAACGATTTACTAAAAAATTTAACATGGGCTTATATGGGAAATAGAATTTTCAATTTTGATTGTTTGTGAACACGATAACTAGTGCAAAAATCGTCTGATCATCATGAAATTTGGTACAGGCATGTAAAGTTAGATTCTCTTGGATGAGTTCGTTAACCAGTAAGATCGGCCCAACTTCAGTAGGGAAAGTGGGGGATTTTACCCCTAAAAAGTGGGTTTTTTTTCCACTTTTCACATAGATATTTTTATTTGATTACCTTTTAGTGTACACCATTAGATTCAGCTCGAAAAAACAAACAATTTGGTATGTTTAATTTTTGCTCTACGTTCACTGGTTACCGAGATATTAGCGAATTTCCTTTAGAAATAAGCTATTACCGTCGTTTTCATGGGAGCTGCCGTTTGTATCGATGTAGGGACACCTCTGCGATTACATAATTATATATATTATATTGTGGCTTTTTATGTGTACTTTCTGGATACGTAGTGATTATTTGTCGGAAACACATTTAAAACTGCACAAATAACGATTTACTAAAAAATTTAACATGGGCTTATATGGGAAATAGAATTTTCAATTTTGAGTGTTTGTGAACACGATAACTAGTGCAAAAATCGTCTGATCATCATGAAATTTGGTACAGGCATGTAAAGTTAGATTCTCTTGGATGAGTTCGTTAACCAGTAAGATCGGCCCAACTTCAGTAGGGAAAGTAGGGGATTTTACCCCTAAAAAGTGGGTTTTTTTCCACTTTTCACATAGATATTTTTATTTGATTACCTTTTAGTGTACACCATTAGATTCAGCTCGAAAAACAAACAATTTGGTATGTGTAATTTTTGCTCTACATCCACTGGTTACCGAGATATTAGCGAATTTCCTTTAGAAATAAGCTATTACCGTCGTTTTCATGGGAGCTGCCGTTTGTATCGATGTAGGGACACCTCTGCGATTACATAATTATATATATTATATTGTGGCTTTTTATGTGTACTTTCTGGATACGTAGTGATTATTTGTCGGAAACACATTTAAAACTGCACAAATAACGATTTACTACAAAATTTAACATGGGCTTATATGGGAAATAGAATTTTCAATTTTGAGTGTTTGTGAACACGATAACTAGTGCAAAAATCGTCTGATCATCATGAAATTTGGTACAGGCATGTAAAGTTAGATTCTCTTGGATGAGTTCGTTAACCAGTAAGATCGGCCCAACTTCAGTAGGGAAAGTGGGGGATTTTACCCCTAAAAAGTGGGTTTTTTCCACTTTTCACATAGATATTTTTATTTGATTACCTTTTAGTGTACACCATTAGATTCAGCTCGAAAAAACAAACAATTTGGTATGTTTAATTTTTGCTCTACATCCACTGGTTACCGAGATATTAGCGAATTTCCTTTAGAAATAATTAGCGAATTTCCTTTAGAAATAAGCTATTACCGTCGTTTTCATGGGAGCTGCCGTTTGTATCGATGTAGGGACACCTCTGCGATTACATAATTATATATATTATATTGTGGCTTTTTATGTGTACTTTCTGGATACGTAGTGATTATTTGTCGGAAACACATTTAAAACTGCACAAATAACGATTTACTAAAAAATTTAACATGGGCTTATATGGGAAATAGAATTTTCAATTTTGAGTGTTTGTGAACACGATAACTAGTGCAAAAATCGTCTGATCATCATGAAATTTGGTACAGGCATGTAAAGTTAGATTCTCTTGGATGAGTTTGTTAACCAGTAAGATCGGCCCAACTTCAGTAGGGAAAGTGGGGGATTTTACCCCTAAAAAGTGGGTTTTTTCCACTTTTCACATAGATATTTTTATTTGATTACCTTTTAGTGTACACCATTAGATTCAGCTCGAAAAAACAAACAATTTGGTATGTTTAATTTTTGCTCTGCGTCCACTGGTTACCGAGATATTAGCGAATTTCCTTTAGAAATAATTAGGGAATTTCCTTTAGAAATAAGCTATTACCGTCGTTTTCATGGGAGCTGCCGTTTGTATCGATGTAGGGACACCTCTGCGATTACATAATTATATATATTATATTGTGGCTTTTTATGTGTACTTTCTGGATACGTAGTGATTATTTGTCGGAAACACATTTAAAACTGCACAAATAACGATTTACTAAAAAATTTAACATGGGCTTATATGGGAAATAGAATTTTCAATTTTGAGTGTTTGTGAACACGATAACTAGTGCAAAAATCGTCTGATCATCATGAAATTTGGTACAGGCATGTAAAGTTAGATTCTCTTGGATGAGTTCGTTAACCAGTAAGATCGGCCCAACTTCAGTAGGGAAAGTGGGGGATTTTACCCCTAAAAAGTGGGTTTTTTCCACTTTTCACATAGATATTTTTATTTGATTACCTTTTAGTGTACACCATTAGATTCAGCTCGAAAAAACAAACAATTTGGTATGTGTAATTTTTGCTCTACATCCACTGGTTACCGAGATATTAGCGAATTTCCTTTAGAAATAAGCTATTACCGTCGTTTTCATGGGAGCTGCCGTTTGTATCGATGTAGGGACACCTCTGCGATTACATAATTATATATATTATATTGTGGCTTTTTATGTGTACTTTCTGGATACGTAGTGATTATTTGTCGGAAACACATTTAAAACTGCACAAATAACGATTTACTAAAAAATTTAACATGGGCTTATATGGGAAATAGAATTTTCAATTTTGAGTGTTTGTGAACACGATAACTAGTGCAAAAATCGTCTGATCATCATGAAATTTGGTACAGGCATGTAAAGTTAGATTCTCTTGGATGAGTTCGTTAACCAGTAAGATCGGCCCAACTTCAGTAGGGAAAGTGGGGGATTTTACCCCTAAAAAGTGGGTTTTTTCCACTTTTCACATAGATATTTTTATTTGATTACCTTTTAGTGTACACCATTAGATTCAGCTCGAAAAAACAAACAATTTGGTATGTTTAATTTTTGCTCTACGTCCATTGGTTACCGAGATATTAGCGAATTTCCTTTAGAAATATTAGCGAATTTCCTTTAGAAATAAGCTATTACCGTCGTTTTCATGGGAGCTGCCGTTTGTATCGATGTAGGGACACCTCTGCGATTACATAATTATATATATTATATTGTGGCTTTTTATGTGTACTTTCTGGATACGTAGTGATTATTTGTCGGAAAAACATTTAAAACTGCACAAATAACGATTTACTAAAAAATTTAACATGGGCTTATATGGGAAATAGAATTTTCAATTTTGAGCGTTTGTGATCACGATAACTAGTGCAAAAATCGTCTGATCATCATGAAATTTGGTACAGGCATGTAAAGTTAGATTCTCTTGGATGAGTTCGTTAACCAGTAAGATCGGTATCTAAAAAAATGTCTGATCATCATGAAATTTGATATCACACTTATGTAAAGACTTATAGTGTGTGTTTAAATGTGTTATGTACACTTATGTAAAGATTGCCATTGGAAATTCGCTAAGTACGCAGGTCTGCTGCGACGGGGGTATTTTGGTCCTATGTGGCAACGTCGCGTTTACAGTCGCCCGCCTGATTTCCATAGATATAAACAAAATATCTATGCTGATTTCATGGCCGCTACTTTAGTAATATTTTTAATCAAAGGTATATTAATAAACCAGTTCTGAGTGCTGCCTTCTGTTGTGTACTTACTTGTTGATTGTAGAACTACATTTTCAAATAACTAAATGACATCTGTTTATTCCCCTTCGCCAAATCATCATGAGTTTTCATATGAAATTTCATGACCGTGAAATAACATGGGAATTTTCAAAGCCAACGGTGTAAAGCGCTCAGGTTGGATCGGATGAAAACCATCACATCTTCCTGTTTTGGGCTAAAAGAACCAAGTACCAAATATCAACATTGTAACTCAACGAGAAGTTTGTGTATAGGGAGAACTAGTCATGCTGGGAGGGCTTAGCACAATTTACGAATACATGGATTGAAAATTGATATTGGCAGTGCCGGTAGTCCTTGTTGTTAGAATTTTAAATCACCATAGGGGGGATATTATATATATTTTAAGTAAGTTAGTTAAAATCTAAGTTAGTTAGTTAAGTACAATTTCTAATGAAAATAACTAATTTAAATAAAATTCGTAACAAAATAAGTTTTTAAGCAGCCAAAAAAATATTGTTATAATTTTATCTCCCTTCATCAACATTAAATTGTTTTGTTATTAAACAGTAGTCTATATTGTTGTGTTGTGATAGGCCTATGTTATAAAAAACATATTACTTTTGAAACCTAGATCTATCGCAGGATTTACTTCCTGGTCTGGACTAATTGTTACTTTGCTTTACTTAATATTTGGTGTAATGTTTTATTGACAGTTTTTCCATTTTGTGTTCCCGGGTGACCCTAACTATAGAGGGTGAGCCCTATATCGTCAATATCACGTGATGTATAATTGTTTGATGTCATTAATTCTGTGTATAATGTTGTCACTGAACCAGAAAAAAATTTGTAAACAAGTTATCAAAATTCATTGAATGTAGCAAAGTGTACAGACTAGGGCAAGTAGGCAGTGAAGCTAAATTGGTAAAAATATATTTTTTACATATTTTATTCACGTGACCGGATAGTAATATTTATACTGACAGCAAAGCATTTGCCATCTATGCTTCATTCTATATATAAATTATTTAAAGGTTACACTCCTACTTATTTGTGATATATTTTACATACAATATATCGTGTCTTTCAAACTTTATTTTCTTTGACACACTATTTTTCTTGAGATCAATTTATTACTGTGATTACAACATTATAGTTCGTTGAAAGTTAACGTGCGGTCGAATTGTGGATTGAAGTTTCCTAAATTTTACAATTTCCTCTCGCTGCTGAGAATCTGCAACCATAGAAATACTATAAATTAACCATGGTGGATCAACATTGGCGAGTATTATTGCAGCTGTTTAATGTCTTATGCCATATTGACTCATTGTCTTACTTTTACCTAAATATGCTTGCTTTGACTATTGAAGTGTAAATAGAAGCGCTAACAACGGAAATTACGAAAAGTAAGTCTATCATCAACGCTCTCTACTCTGAACTTCAGTGGCGAAATTGCCGAAATTGGTATAAGAGCCGGTAATGAAGAAAAATGGGGGACGGTATCGAGGGAATTTTTCACGTAGTGGGAAATAACATTCTTTGTACCACACATTAATTTTGAAGTGGTATAATGCAGCACTCTCCATGTTACTGGAGATTATAGCCGGCTCTAGCTGCTCTACTCCTCTAGAGGCTGAAGAGGGCAAAGCCCTATAACAGTCGCAGTGGGCTCTTCCAGCTCACTGGAACCTCACGAAGCAAGCAAGCTACTCCTCTAGCTAGTTCATCGAACTGCATCAGGGAAAGTCGGAAGCGAGCCGCTCGCCGCCGCGGGGCTGTAGAGATCACCTGATCGGCCAAGGACACAGCTGACTACAAAAATAAACAGCCGCTGTCGCCAGTCACCGTTGACCATCCAGCATGAGACCGAGTACCCTGGTGTGTTTTACCTCTGCCCTGCTACTGACCCACGGGGGCAGAGCCCTGGGGGAGATCTGTGAGACGAGGACCCAGTGGGGGGAGGACGCCTGCAGCCTGGGGGGCAGCCTCCGGGTGGAGAGCGTGTCGAAGAAGATGGAAGTGACCGCCCAGAAGTGCAACCCCTTCTTCAACAAGACCGAGTTCCAGAAGCAGCCCATGGTCTCTCTGCCTGATGCTAAATCTGTGAGTATCCCGCAATCATTTTATATTTAAATAGGTCCTTGCTTATTATTAGGGGTTATGGGAAAGTATAGTATAACTTATATCGGTCGATTTTTTTTGTATCAAGGAACGTATCGGTATTGATTCCCAACATGCCTTTAGATTGTTACAAAATTCTTGTAATAGATTGTTATCATATGAATTCTTTGATGGCCATTAGTTTTAATAACAAACAGTTACGACTTCTTCTTCTTCTTCATTCTTCTCCCCAATGAAAACAATAAAGCATGCGTAAGAATTTCCCCTTTCCGAACTGTATTTTAAATAGGTATTCTATTTATTAATGAACAAATGTTTTCTTTTGAATGAATACTGGTGTCAGTGCTCTCATAGGCTACCTGATATATCAATGAAAATTAATTTATAAACAAAAATTAAAATTAATCTTAAAAGTAAGAAAAATTAAGCTATTTCCCATCGGCACTGACAAGTTGTATTTTAACATTTTCAAAATTTTATGGAGTCAGCGTTCTAATGTAAATATTCAACTAGATAGGCTACAATATCATTATAATGGGGATATTTACAAAATCTCTACATATTATGTAAATATGAAACTTTTACAAACAAATTAAATTATCAATAATAAAAAATTAAAATAAAATGTAAAAATCAAGATTTTAATTTTTTTGTATATATTTTTTACACAATTTTTAAATAAAAAATGCTCTCTCGTTTTCTTACTTTTCAGATTTGCGCTTTCCACATAATTTTTGTATGAACAAACTGTTATTCACCTTTTGCTCATTTCAAAATTTTCAAATAATTTTCATATGAAAAAAATATTTTTTTACCTTTTGTTCATATTTACATTTTCAATTATTTTTCACGTGAAAATATTCTTCCTTTCACTTTTCATAATCTTTATAGGACTATATTTTCATAATCTTTTTTGTTATACTTGTACAGCTATTGCACTGTTGTACTTTTTTCCGATTGTTTGTCAACAGGGGGACACATACGCTGTGGTGATGGTCGATCCTGACGCTCCCAAGCACCCGAAAGGCAAATACTACCTACATTGGATAGTCACCGATATCCTGTGAGTAGGCCTACACGAATATGTCAGGGGTCTGTTCATTTTGGTTTCTACCAGGGAGACTAGTGTATAGGCCTACATTTGTTACGATTATTAAATTGTTATTACGATATGTCTTATTGGAGAGTTTTTGCAACATACGGTAAATCTTATAGACCCTACGGTAAACGCTAAACGCTATTTTTAAGATGGCCAATTTACGAATATTACGTTACACAGGATCGTTCAACTGTATGAATGGTGTCTAATGGTTACTAGTGATTACTTTTCAACGAGCTTTTTGTAGCTTTAAGAAGCAAAAGTACCTAAATCTGCCATTAATTAGCCGTTAATTAAATATCGAATAGAGTACCTATTCATTTACCGCATGTGCAAAAACTCTCTATTAGCGTTTTACTAATCAAGTTGTCTAAGTTTATTGGTAATGTTTACGGTTAGTTATATTATCCTCCGCAAAAGGATGAATTTCTGCATTAGAAATCTCGCCAAGAGCACCAAGTATACAAACTGTATATACTTCGGCGATATGGTCACAGATAAGGAAGGGGGTGTGGTGAACAGAGATTAGAACAACGAGAAAATTTAAAAGAAATAATGTATAAAGGTCTTTAGATAAAAATCTTCTTAGTGAAAATTTAAAAACTATAATATCAATAAAATTTTGTGCTTGTTTACATATTGACCACAAAACGTAAACAAACCTTTTCAAAACTTTTAATTTCAACACACCTGGGTTTAAACTTTATTTTCGTGTTCGAAACCGCACCAAGTCAAGTGCGCTCGCTTTCTTACCAGTGGCGGCTCCAGAGCCGATTTTCGGGGGGGGGCCATTGCCTCCGGCGGGGGGGAGGGGGGGGGGTTGGCCGTGGGTATCGTGAAGGGTGGGAAATGGTGACGGGGGGGGGGGGTAGTATAAATTGCTGATCACTGGTGGTATTATTATTTTCCATTATAAGTAGGCCTATTATTATTTCCCCAGATGAAAGGGATATAGGGATGATAGCCTACTTTGAAACTATTTGATAAATCTAACTATATTATTTTAGCTATCTCATTGAAACCTAACTTCAGTAAAAGAAGACACAAATTGACAGGAATACTCCTAATCTCTCTGAATTTCTCAAAACGATCACTGTTTTTATAAAGATTTACTAAAATCCAGTCTAACAATTGTTAATTTTAAGGTTTGAGTGATTATGTATCTTCATAAATACATAACTAGTTTTCAAGGGAATTTTCTTAATGTAAATCAAATGGGGTATTTTCATTCCTGTTTCTGTATTTGGACAATCTGGTGGGTTGTAGCAGAAACCAAGTATACATCACGCAAATAAATGCAGCCAGTTGGAGTTGTAATGTCGAGACTCATGATTTTACATGCGTTTCTTAAGCAGTAGAACTAAACAGACTGATATAAAATAAATTAAATTGTAAAATCATTGTAGTCATTTTGTGTTTTATATAAAAAAAACCCAATTTGTGTTTTAATAATAAATCACATAGGTGTTAATTTGTTAAATGCACTTAGCGGTAAAAAAACCCCTTGGGCCAATGTCGTCATTACTATCGAAATTTACTCTGACTTTGAGCTCTCCCTGTCAGGTTTTATTTTCATAAAAACGAGATTGAAATTTTTTCCCCTCTGATACGGTTTTAGTCCCTTATGGTTTCCAAGTGATCATATAAATCCGACATATGTAGCTGCCCGATCTACCCCATAGTGAAACAAAAGTAGGACTACGCCTACGGTTGGCCTATTCCATCAATTCTAAATGATCACAGCTCAAATTTTATTCTCAGCACTTAATACAAAATTAAAACTATTTGAAATACCGTACTGTTATTAAAACAATCTTTATAAAATACTGTTCCAAAAAGAAGGCTATGGCTATGGACTATTCAACAATCTCGACCAGACGATGACCTACATTCACAATAATCAATAATACCACCAATAAAATACTGTACTTTCTCGTAGCTTTGCCCGTGTCGTCTGCTGCGCGCAAATCTTATTAGCCTACAAGGAGTGTCTATATGGCGATGTATTTTCCACAACCTTGAAATAAAGCGGGGTATATTTTGTTTGAACTTTGCGTTTAATAGTGTTTCGGGCTTAAAAAATAAGTTAATAAATAGCCTCATCCCCAGAAAAAATCAAATGTCTAAAATTAAGTTAAAAAATGTAATTTTTAACTTTTGCAATATTTGCCATTTTTGTAACGGAATAACAATGAAAGGTAAACAAAAATACAAGAATACTGTAGTATACTTAATCAGCAACTCAATCAGCTGATATTAATTTAAATTGGCTTTCCTACCTTGTTTGTTTACTTTTCTCTGTTAACAATTTCAAGTTTATAACTAATACAGTATTTATTCTAAATGTCTTCTTATTTTATATAATTACCAATACAGATACTACAAATGGCGCAGTCCAATAACCGAACCAATGATTTACGGATAGATGCTTTTGATGGTAACTCTGAGGATTGGACCTACTGGCATGAACGTTTTAAAATAGCATTGCGGAACAGAGGAATCAAGAATGAAGATACAAACGAGACCTATTACTAGGTAACCTTGGCCCTCAGCCATTCAAGCTCGTTTTCGACCACGCACGACCTGCTCCCGTCAGTAATCTTCATTTCACAGAAATTGTTGACATACTGAAGAAATACTACACAAAAGTGTCTGCACCGCTGTCACAACGGGTTGTCTTTGCTCGCCGTTTCAGACAAGAAGACAAGAAGGTGACTGTGAGTCACTTCGAGCTTGCCTTGCGCGAGATTGCAGGACTCTGCGACTTTGGCGACAACTTGAATGAAAGGTTAAGAGATCAATTTATTCTGGGCATCAACAATGATCGCTGGCAACTTGAACTTTTACGCTTACATGCTACGGCAGATACTACATTGGAACAAGTCACAATCACTGCTACGTTGTTGGAAAATGTTGACAGCCAACAATTACAATTCCGTGATACACACACAACTGTCAACAGAATTAACAACAGTAACAAGCAGAGTACTGTAGAAGCTACTCCATCGAAACAAGATGCAAGAAGAAACACTAAAAAAGGAAACGTATTACATCTTAACAAAACTACTGACTGCATTCGGTGTGGCTACAAGAAACATGAACAAGGAACGAACTGCCCAGCTCTCAACGCTACTTGTAAAGCATGTGGAGGAATGAATCACTTTGCACGAGCATGTCTTAAAGTGGGTAATGCGGTCATTAATAAAGGTAAGCGACTTAATATGATGCAAAATAGACCCACATCAAGAAACTCTAGTGTTAAGTCTTTTTCGATACAGATCAAATACAAATGATAAATAAAGGTTCAAAGGTTATGCTTTCAGTCAAGTTAAACAAGCATACGGTTTCAATGTTGTACGACCGGGTGCAGCATTCAGTATCATTAGTAAACATTTATGGGAGAAAATAGGATCACCTAAACTGTTTCCCGCTGAAAACCTAAGTGCATACACAGGTATACCAATTGAGACTTTGGGGAAAACGCATATTTCTGTTGAAGCTTTTGGTTCCGAACGTAAGCTACCGGTAATCGTTGTTAAGAAAAACGACATTCCATTATTCGGTCTAGACTGGGTCCTTGATTTTAACTTACCACTACCACCCGGGGCTAAAATATGTACATTGTCCAAGCAGGAAACAAAGAAAGTGACTGAACAAACTGTACATGACATTGTTAAAGATTCCCAGAGGTTTTCAGTCCTTCTTTAGGCACAATAAAAAACCACAAAGTATCTTTTCACATGGCTTCAGATGCAGTTCCTGTAGTTTCAAAGCCACGCCCAGTCCTTTTGCTTTACGGGAATCTGTGGAAAATGAAATTAAACGACTAGTAGATAGTGGAATTTTAGAACCAGTTGATGCTAGAATAGAACCTATAATTTGGGCTTCGCCCATTGTAATAGTAGTGAAACCGTCTGGAGCTATCCGCATATGCGCGGATTTCAAAAATACCATTAACAAGCATATGCTCCCTGATAAGTACCCTATGCCCACATTCGGGGAAATCACCTCAAAGCTTACAGGAGGCCAGGAGTTCTCTGTCATAGATCTCAAAGATGCATATCTGCAAATGGAGGTCAAATCATCAGTACAACAGTACCTGATTATTTCTACACACAAAGGATTTTTTAAGTATAAACGCTTACCCTTCGGAATCAAAATTGCTGCCGGGGTTTTCCAGTGCAAGATGGACCAAGTACTGGCTGGCTTGCAAGGAGTCGCTTGTCTCCTGGACGACGTTATAGTCACTGCCCAACGAGAGAGGAGCATATAATACGTGTCAAAGAAGTGCTGAGGCGTTTTCAAGAATCTGGGATCCGTGTTCAAACGTCAAAATGTAAATGGTTTCAAGATTCCGTTAACTATTTAGGTCACAGAATCGATAGTGCTGGTATACACCCAACCACAGAACATCTAGAAGCGGTGAAAAACATGCCTTCACCGAAAAATGTGAAAGAGTTAAGATCGTTTCTTGGGTCGATCAACTATTACAGCAAGTTTGTTCCCCATTTACAGAGTCTGTGTGTTCCATTACACAAACTACTAAAGAAAGGAGTGAAATGGCATTGGAGTGAAAAACATGAACAAGTAGCAACGCAATTGAGGCATCTCCTGACTACAACAGACACCCTGGCTCACTATGACGAATCGCTACCTCTGATCCTCGCAACTGATGCGAGTGAAGTTGGTGTCGGAGCTGCTCTTTTCCAAAAATATCCTAATGGGACTGAGAAACCTTTGGCATTTGCATCAAGACGCCTCGATCAAGCTGAGTGCCGATACAGTGTGATAGAAAAGGAAGCACTAGGTCTGGTTTTTGGAGTCACTCGTTTTGAACAGTATCTTTATGGAAGACATTTTGAAGTTCGCACGGATCATAAAGCTCTAGTTAAAGTCTTTGGTGAACATGATTCAATTCCAAAAGTAATATCAAATCGTATCGCTAGATGGGCATTAACACTAAGTGCCTATGACTATTCGATCAACTACCAACAAGGTAAAGATAACAAAACAGCAGATCTGTTATCAAGATTCCCCTTGCAATCAACGACCAAATCTACAGAGGAAGACCAGGGTGGCAGCAACAAAGCACATCTTTTCCATTTACGTTCACAGGACTTACCCATGTCTACAAAAAGTTTGCAAGAAGCGACCAAAACTGATCCTACACTTTCTAAAGTGGTTAACTATTTGAAAAGTGGTTGTTGGCCTCTAGACAAAAAATCAGGACGTAAATCTTCAACCTTACTACAACAAACGTGAAGAACTTTCATTTGAAAATGGAGTTTTACTTTGGTTTGGAAGATTAGTCATACCTGCAAAACTTAGACCAAGAGTGATGAAATACCACACGAAGGACATCCAGGCATTGTAGCCATGAAAGGGAAAGCGCGCTTCCAAGTCTGGTGGCCTAAACTAGACAAGGACTTAGAAGAACACACTAAACATTGCGTTGGGTGTCAAGAAAATAGAAGCAAAGACCCTGAAATGCCATTATTCTCATGGCCTGATCCTGCAGAAATGTGGTCAAGGATCCACATCGACTTTGCTGGGCCCTTTATGGGGAAGATGTGGCTGATCGTAGTGGACGCACGGTCAAAGTGGCTTGAAGTAATACCCACATCGTCAACGACAACAAAGTCAACAATCAAATCTCTAGAAGAGTTATTTTCTAGATTTGGCTATCCAAAGGTCATTGTAAGCGATAATGGACCTCAGCTGACGTCTTACGAGTTTCAAACCTTTTGTAAGAACCTAAACATCAAACATGCTCGAATCACACCTTATCACCCGAAGAGCAATGGGTTAGCTGAACGATGTGTGCGGACATTTAAAGAGCGTATGAATGCCTCAAAGGAAAATACGGGGACTGTCCAGGAAAAACTCAACAGTTTTTGTTCGCATACAGAACGTCGCCGAGAAGGTCTACTGGAAAAACTCCAGCATTCATGATGTTTGGTCGAGAGTTGCGCTCCAAATTGGATATGTTGTTTCCTGACGTCGACCAGAAAATTGACGAAGAGTTGGTTCAGCAGCGACTACAAAAAATGGATCGGAAGAGAAAGAGTTTGAAGAAAACGAAAGTGTTTGGTCCTAAACCAATCGGGGTCTGGCTTCAAGAAAGGAAATATTGTGAAAGTGAACGGTCCTTACTCATACGTAGTAAACGTCAATGGACTAAACAGACGATGCCACGCAGATCAACTTCGCCGGACTTGACTCTTAGAAGAAGGGGGGACGATGTAGTATACTTAATCAGCAACTCAATCAGCTGATATTAATTTAAATTGGCTCTCCTACCTTGTTTGTTTACTTTTCTCTGTTAACAATTTCAAGTTTATAACTAATACAGTATTTATTCTAAATGTCTTCTTATTTTATATAATTACCAATACAGATACTACAAATACTACTTTTAAGCATTCTTATTGAATCTGTTAACTGTGAAGAGATAGCCTATAGTTGATTGTTGTAATATTAATAGCCTGATTTGCATGACTTATAACAAAAGTAAATTAAAACCAACACGCTAAAATAGAAAGAATGAAAAAGTCATTCTTTGTTCAGAGTGAATGTGTGTTCATTCCAAAAGAATGAAAAGTAACTCGTGAAAGAACGGAAAACCTCCACTCTTTCTAAAGAGTGAAAATATCCACTATTTAAATAAATGTATTTTCACCTTTTCAATAGATGGTTTCTCAGTCACTCTATCAAAGAGTGATTTCCTTACAGAATCAGAAGACCGCCATCTTTAACGGGTCCGGGACAATTGTATATGCGTTATTTATATTAAGTATTGGGAAACGTTTTGTGTGTTTGCATGGCTATGGCTAAAACTTCAAGTCAGCTCTGAAATCAATCATCGAAAGCATTCACCTCCAAAAAAATCTTCCTCCTCGGCATCGGTGTTACGTCACGGCGTCTCTTTCCAGAAGCTTTCCTTCCTCAATAGTTAGCAAGCACAACCATTTAAGTTTAGATGAAGTAATCTAGTTCTATATGCAAACATACTCTATTATTAACAGGATATTGTGTAGTATACAAGACTGAGAATCACTTATAATGAAGGCAAAGCCACCTTACCTTTCTACACTTGGTCTTGTAGGTTATCATCGAGGTTCAGTTCAGTAGGTTTTAATAGAATAATATTAACATAAATAACAAAATAAAGGACAAATTTTAACTAAGTTAATGTAGCATAAAACATTATCAAAGAACAACACAAAATTAACTAGCTAAGTTTATTTTGTATGTGTACCTATTTTGAGTAATTGTGAGAAGACTTCATTTGATAGGTTAGGTTAGGTTAGACTCATTCTTTAATTGAGTGAAAATCATTCTTTCGTTGAGTGGAAATCACTCTTTCGTTGAGTGGAAATCACTCTTTCGTTTAGTGGAAATCACTCTTTCGTTGAGTGGAAATCACTCTTTCGTTGAGTGGAAATCACTCTTTCGTTGAGTGGAAATATTCACTCTTTCAAAGAATGACCCCAGTTCACTATTTTAAAGAGTGAATATTCATTCTTTCAGAGTGGCTCGGTTTTCCTACTTTCAAAGAGTTAAAAAGTCACTCTGAAAGAGTGAATTTTCATTCTTTCACTTTTAGTGTGAACGAGTAAGGTTTTGACACTGAATTTAACGTATTATTTTAAAACTCCCAATAAATTTACTAGCAAAAACTTCTTGAGGGGAAAGAGGCCATTGTTCGATCGCCCCCCCCCCCTGAAGCCACTGTCAACAGTCCCGATCAGCTGATGGCATTCACGTCATAGTCTTCTGCTCGTCCCTCATCCCGTTGTCCGTGTCGTCTGCCGCGCGCGATCGCAATTGAAGTACCTCCAAAACTTCCTCAAAATGTAATAATGTTGTTATTAATCTCAATTAATACAAATTAAAGATAAATATAAATAAACAATGTCAAAATTTCATTAAAAATGGATAGTTTTTGTGACTAAAATATAACGTATTATTTTTTAAGCCCCCCAAAAATCACTGGCCGAAAATTCTCGGGGGGGCCATGGCCCCCATGGCCCTCCCCTGAAGCCGCCACTGTTTCTTACAGTAATGTAATTTAAGAGAGCAACTGAAAGTGATAAGGGGTTAAATTAACTATAGACAATCTATACAAATATTGAAACAAAAGAAAATGTTGTATTGGCAATAAATTGAATTGAATTGAATTAAAAAGTCGTAGATTGTTAACTATAAATGGAAACCCAGCTGATAAGAAAACACCAATACAAATCTTAATAATTAACATTATGGAATTCGCCCATAACGATTTCTTTATCTGTACAATTACTATATATTTAAAGCCACTGTTTGTACTAAAAGGAATTTTATTTCTAAATATTCTAAATATTATAATATTTATTCTAAATTCATCATGAAATTGACACGTTCTTCTAAAAATATTCATGTTACCTTCTCGTTTATTTTTATTGATTTATTTTTTAACAAACAATTTTCTTTAAACTAAAAATACATTTACGTAAAGTTTTTAACTATTCTACTATAATTTTCACTCAAAAAGGTTTAAGGAAATCAGCACAGCAGTTTTCGAGATCACAAATGCACAAGACATTGCGGTAATCTTCTTTACCGACACCAGTCACGAGCAGTACAGTGCTGCCGCGGTGGCCAAGCAGCAAACCACTTGCACTCCCGGTAACCGGAGAACGCTCGCGGCCGATGTCGGATTTAATTTACAATTAAGAGAGGCCACAGCAAACATCTAATTATTGGTAGCGAGATAATGGCGCTATAATCAGTTAGTCGGCGTCTGTGAGCTCCCGGAATACACGCGGCAAGATGGCTGTGATGGCGGTATTAATTGTGCCTGTGGTAATCGACGAGTTAATTCTACGTTTGGAAAGTCATTGGGAAACAATTTGTGGCGAGGGGGTCATTACGCGTCGTTTCTGCGGTCATTACACGACTACTGCTGCTACCGGGCGCCCCGCCGAGCGTCCCCCAGCTCTTAATTTATTTCGTTCGGTTTTCGAACGACAAACGCCAATTATTGCGTGGATTTTAATGCGTTTGGTGTGCCGATCAGTAATTATATTGTTGTGTACTACGTGGATTTATTGTTGGACGTTGCAGTTGAGAAGTTTAAAGCAAATTATATGGTAAAGCGACTAATGCAGGACACAGTATAATAAATTAACACCTAAAAAAGAGAAGCGCCCAGTCTTTCTTTTAGAATTCATCTTGAATTTATCAATAGTCTAAATGTAGCCAAACTGCATTGCATTATTGGTTTTATTTATATTTTATCATATGGATACATGGATTTAAAGTAGAATATAGGTTATTTAAAACTATCCCTCGCATCCCCTATTAAGATCGAAGTTTATATTTGTATCCTACTACCACTTTTAAAGCTCGACAAGAAGAGTTGATTTTTTATATTTAAAAGCGGTCAAGGTCAAGTGGACTATCTTTGGCGCTGATCTTATTTTATTTGTAGTATAATCATGTGAGTCCTGTCAATCACATTATTTGTTTACTTAGATACAAATAAGAACATCTGCATCGCTAACACCATGCTGCAAGAACGAGCCGTTTCCCCCACCACCGTAAGGGGTCAACCGGTAAATAAAAAAATGTAAACAAACAAGACGCACCAATATTAACGATGCCAACTGGCATAAGGCGTAGTGTGATGGCGGCGGTAATCCCTTAAAGTGGTAGGGGAAGCTGGCTCGTTTTCATCGCTATTCCACCATCTCAGTTAGCGATCCAGATTTTCTTGTTTATTTCTATGTTTGCTTTCCATCAAAACACAAAACAACTGTACATTGACTGTTTGTTCGTTTTAATTGAACGTTGACCTTTGACAAGTAGAAACACATGATTATAATATGATCAAAAGAACTTCATTGTCAAAGATAGTCCACCTCCGATTCTAGTTTAAAAAACTCAACTCTACATTGATTTACCTATCTCTATAATATAGAATAATTAATAATATAATATATTTACAGGCAAAAACCAAACTTGTCCTTCTTTTTCGTCACGCCTTTACAGACTTTCAAAGTTTCAATGTTAATCTTGTACGAACGATAATTGATTGAATAGTTTTATTTTCACAGCTAGTGCAAAGACAGTTAACAGATCCTAACAAAGCAGGAATAACAGATGTTTCAGTTATAAATATTTTTAAATTAATTGAGTCCAGACTAACGATGTTAAAATATAGACAGAGTGCTGCAAACAGAGAATTTTCCTCTGTTCATTGGTGTCATTTTACCAACGACTCCCGCCGTTTCCTGGGTAACTAGTTCTTTGTTTATATTTGTCCATCTGTTATTTTTGCCATTTTACTTACACCCAATGTAACCAGAACAAACCGAGGTAGGTGACACCAACAGCTGATTGAAGCTGATTTAAGTGGGTCCTGCACCTTTCAAAGTCAAAGGCAAAGTCAAAATCATCTTTATTCATATAATATACATTTGACGTCATGTTGTTTATCTTGACACATGAGTGGTTTGCTTGGAATATTTTAAGTGCTGCACCTTTGACGTCATTGATTTTGTTATTGTTTTTGTTGATGTCACCTACCTCCTTCTCATTCTAGATTTCTTGCTTGCACCTATCCGACATTTCTACGGTAACCAATCTCAAAAGCCTGATCACAGACCACCATAAAATCAAAGTGTTTTTAAAAACAAATAACAAATATCAAATGTTTTCAAGTAGTATCTGTGATTTTTAAGCTTGTTTCAACCAATCATAGAGAACCTAAAATGGGTAACCAAGGAAACGAGGTTTAAGTGTGGGTTGTTGCAAAGGAAACGGCGGGAACCATGATGGGTTAAATGGCTTGAATCAATAGGGGACAGCAAATTAACCTGTGTTTATCATTCTATATCTATTTCAACCACGTTGGTCCAGACCAATGAGATTAAACTAGGCAATATAAAGTGCTACAAAGATAAGGAAGTTTGTCCCCTGTTGATTGGCGTCATTTTACCCACGATTCCCGTTAATTCC
>JAQYXR010001308.1:0-35872 GCA_030545055.2 Neoaliturus tenellus | reverse complement strand
AGAAAGAAGGAACGCGGATAGTTGCGAAGAGGCGGTAAGGCGATACCTGTACCGGCTCTGGCGCCGGCGCTAGTTGCCTGACCGGACTGTACAGCGATAAGATAATCGTTAATTGCCTGAGCGATATCGGTGTGTTGGAGTAAAACTGTACCGTCCTCCAACTCAATTTTGTCCACATTTTTATTGCTATTTCTACCAGTGAGACTGTTAATTATTTTCCATTGTTGCGCTACATTACCTTGGCAGTTTTCTAATTTAGTCTGATAGTATAAATGCTTTGTATAATCTATTTCGTTGTTTACAGTCGTAGAAAACTTATGAAAGTAATTAATAAAATCTACATCATATGGCCTTTTTTTAGATAATTTGTACAATTTTTTCTTCTTATTAATTTTATTTAGTAAACTTGATGTTATCCAAGGAGTCATACTCCTAGCTTTACTCAACTTACTGCTACAAATATTCCTTTTTTTGCAATTTGTTACTATATCAAACAGTGTATCGCAAAAAGAGTTGAAAGTAACATTAACATTGTTATAAGAAAATATTTCGTTCCAATTTACATTTCTTAACTTTATTTTAACTGAATCATAGTCACAAGAATTTTTATCAAATTTGATGAAGTCAAGTTTTTTCAATTCTTTGTTTTTATTGACATTATCAACTAAAAACTTAAGCCCCAAAATGCAATGGTCTGTCAATCCAATATCGAATACAGCACTTTCGAATTTATTTAACTCCTTAAATCTAATACACATATGATCTATACAAGACTTAGTTGTATTGGTGATTCGAGTAGGACTATTTACCAGCGATGTAAACCCATAGTTATTTAACAAACTAATGTAATTTTGCGTATATTGATCCTTACTTAATAGGTCAATATTTATGTCACCAATGTATATAATATTTCCCACTACATCAGACAGTAATTGGTTCAATTCAATGACAAAGTCGTTCTCAGTATATTTGTGCAGTCTATAAACACATAATAATTTAAATTTAAAGTTATTGATTTTGATATTTAAAAGTAAAGAATCAGCTTTGGACATTTTGAAAGGAACTTCGTTAGCAAAAACAGCCTCATCTACAAAACATACAACTCCTCCCGATCTATAAGTATCATTGCAATGATAAAATATTTTAAAACCAGGTACATTATACAAACCCACTTCATCTGTTCCAATCCAAACCTCACAAAGTATTATGAAATGGATCTTAGTGTGAATTCTACTAAGCTCAACTAGAAAACTATTAAAATTTTTTCTCATGCTCCTTATGTTGCAATAAATAAAATTAAAATGGTCACCTTGAGTTCCATAAAACTCTTTTAAACTTAAATTATCTAAATAACTAAAATCATTATTACTCATAAGAAATAAATTGTTTGATAAAAAAAATACACTTTATAATATAATTAAGAAAAATATAAGGAGCAAAAAATACAGTACAATGGAGTGATTATCATCTCGGCCCCTCTTCAGCGTAGGCTGTTGAGTTCCTCGTAGTCGTTGATTCGCTTGCACTTGTCTCCGGATGATTTTCTCACAAAGAATTTCCCATCACGGCACCAAAGTCCTAAGGCCCTACACCAGGGTCTAGAACCAAGACCTAAGGTCCGTGGTCTAGGCCTTTAGGTTCTTACAGCCAAGTCCTAAGGCCATTCACCAGGGTCTAGAACCAAGATCTAAGGTCCGTAGTCTAGGCTTTTAGCTTCTTATACGAAAGTCCTAAGGCCTTACACCAGGGTCTAAAACCAAGACCTAAGGTCCATGGTTTAGGGTTTTAGGTTCTTATACCCAAGTCCTAAGGCCCTACACTAGGGTCTAGAACCAAGATCTAAGGTCCGTGGTCTAGGCTTATAGGTTCTTATACCCAAGACCTAAGGTCCGTGGTCTAGGCTTTTAGGTTCTTATACCCAAGTCCTAAGGCCCTACACCAGGGTCTAGAACCAAGATCTAAGGTCCGTGGTCTAGGCTTTTAGGTTCTTATACCCAAGATCTAAGGTCTGTTGTGTAGGCTTTTAGGTTCTAATACCCAAGTCCTAAGGCCCTACACCAGGGTCTAGAACCAAGATCTAAGTTCCATGGTCTAGGCTTTTAGGTTCTAATACCCAAGACCTAAGGCCCTACACCAGGGTCTAGAACCAAGATCTAAGGTCCGTGGTCTAGGCTTTTACGTTCTTATACCCAAGTCCTAAGGCCCTACAAAAGGGTCTAGAACCAAGACCTAAGGTCCGTGGTCTAGGCTTTTAGGTTCTTATACCCAAGTCCTACTACACCAGGGTCTAAAACCAAGATCTAAGGTCCGTGGTCTAGGCTTTTAGGTTCTTATACCCAAGTCCTACTACACCAGGGTCTAGAACCAAGATCTAAGGTCCGTGGTCAAGGCTTTTAGGTTCTTATACTCAAGTCCTAAGGCCCTACACCATAGGCTAGAACCAAGACCTAAGGTCCTTTGATTAGGCCTTTAAATTCTTAGACCCAAGTCCTAAGACCCATGGACTAGGCCTTTAGGTTCATAGACCCAAGACCTAAGCTCTTAGACTCAAGACCTAAAGCCATATACCGCTGGTTAGGGTTTTAAGCTCTTAGACCCAAGACCTAAGGCCATACACCCTGGTCTAGGCTTTTAGGTTCTTAAACCCAAGACCTAAGGCCATACACCTTGGTCTAGGCTTTTAGGTTCTTATACCCAAGACCTAAGACCCTACACCCTGGTCTAGGCTTTTAGGTTCTTATACCCAAGACCTAAGGCCCTACACCCTGGTCTAGGCTTTTAAGTACTTAGACCCAAGACCTAAGGCCATAAAGTAAAGACCTGAAAACTTACAAGGGAGTCGCGATTCACGACCCCTGAACAGACACTGTGGACCCAAGACCTAAGGCCTTACACCGTGGTCTAGGCTTTTAAGCTCTTATACCCAAGACCTAAGGCCATAAACCCTGGTCTATGCTTTTAAGCTCTTAGACTCAAGACCCAAGGGCATACACACTGGTCTAGGCTTTTAAGTACTTACTCCAAGACCTAAAGTCATAAACCATGGGCTAGGCTTTTAAGCACTTAAACTCAATGCCTAAGGCGGTCCGCATGGGCTAGACTTAAGACCTAAGGCCATACACCCTGGTCTAGGCTTTTAAGTACTTATACCCAAGACCTAAGGCCATATACCGTTTTCTAGGCTTTTAAGCTCTTAGACTCAAGACCTAAGGCCATACACCGTGGTCTAGGCTTTTAAGTACTTAGACCCAAGACCTAAGGCCATACCCCGTGGGCTAGGCTTTTAAGCTCTTAGATCCAAGACCTAAGGCTTTCCGCATGGACTAGACTCAAGACCTAAAGCCATACACCGTGGTCTATGCTTTTAAGCACTTAGACCCAAGACCTGAGGCCATAGAGTTAAGACCTGGACACTTACAAGGGGGGTCGCGATTTACGGCCCCTGAACAGACACTGTGGTGTAGACCCAAGACTTAGGGCCATACACCGTGGTATAGACTTTTAAGTACTTAGACACCAAGACCTAAGGCCATACACCGTGGGCTAGGCCTTAAAGCTCTTAGACCCAAGACCTAAAACCATAGGGTTAAGACTTGAAAACTTACAAGTTAATCGCAACTCACGATCCCCGAAAAGACACCGTGGTCTAGACCCAATACTTAAGGCCCTACACGAAGACCCAAGAGCTAAGGTCCTTCACCATGATCTAGACCCTAAGACCAAAGACCTTACACTATGGTCTAGTACTCGGCATAAACCGTTTGCAGTTGTGGTTGTTTCATCTATTTCTAGAGGTAAGTCGGCCTCTAAGTTCTTAGACCCTAAAACCAAAGGCCTTATACCACGGTCTAGTACTCGGCATAAGCCATGTGCAGTTGTGGTTGTTTCATCTATAGCTAGAGTAAAGTCCTAAGTTCTTAGACCCTAAGACCAAAGGCCTTACACCATGGTCTAGTACTCAGCATAAACCGTTTTGCAGTTGTGGTTGTTTCATCTATAGCTAAAGGTAAGTCCTAAGTTCTTAGACCCTAAGACCAAAGGCCTCACATCATGGTCTAGTATTCCTCTTAAGCCGTGTGCAGTGGTTAATTTGTCTATACTTAGAAGAAAGTCGGCCTTTAAGTTCTTAGACCCTAGACCTAAGACCCTACACCCATGGGCTACAACCTGGACCTAAGGCCACATCCCGAGGTTTTGTACTCGTTTTAAGCCGTGTGCAGTTGTGGTTGTTTCATCTGTAGCTGGGCGAAGATTGGCCTTTAATAACTGTGTGCAGTTATTACTGTTTCGTCTCGAAAAAGAGAATGTTTATGCTTTTACACCATAACTTAGAACGAAAACCCATGGTCTTATTCCTAAAACCTAGGACCTTAGACCGATACCCTAGGACATAAGGGCTTAGACTTATTGCTTTAGATCTAGGGCAAAAGGAATTTAAATGAGGACCTAAGGCCTCATAATTTAGACCAACCCCAATCCCAAGCATTTAAGGCATTATACCATGGACCTGTATGTATATGACCTTAAACATTTGACCTAAGATCTAAAACTTTAACATAAGTCTTAAGCCCTAAGACCCTACCCCATGGGTTAGTACTGGTCCTACACCATAAGGGACCGTGTAAAATGGCGTGCATAAAGCCAATCACATGGATTATTTGAAAGCCCAGGGCACATGAACACCTGTGTTTGGTGTTGGGCGTTTTTATGATTTGTGCTTTCGGGCGTTTTGCAAACTCGACCTGCATATTGCAAATCGATGTGCAGACGATGCCCTTTAATAATTAACGTCTGCGAACGTTTTTCAAAATCGATGTGTAGACGATGCCTTTTAATAATTAACGTCTGCGAACGTTTTTTAGAATCGATGCCCAGACGCTGTTTAAAATAATCGACGTGTACGATCGTTTTTCAAAATCAATGTGTACACGATGTTTTTTAATAATTTCCGTCTGCGATCGTAATTTCCGCGTCGAGTTTGCAAAACGCCCGAAAGCACAAATCATAAAAACGCCCAACAGCAAACACAGGTGTTCATGTGCCCTGGGCTTTCAAATAATCCATGTGATTGGCTTTATGCACGCCATTTTACACGGTCCCTTATGGTGTAGGACCAGTACTAGCCCATGGGGTAGGGTCTTAGGGCTTAAGACTTATGTTAAAGTTTTAGATCTTAGGTCAAATGTTTAAGGTCATATACATACAGGTCCATGGTATAATGCCTTAAATGCTTGGGATTGGGGTTGGTCTAAATTATGAGGCCTTAGGTCCTCATTTAAATTCCTTTTGCCCTAGATCTAAAGCAATAAATCTAAGCCCTTATGTCCTAGGGTATCGGTCTAAGGTCCTAGGTTTTAGGAATAAGACCATGGGTTTTCGTTCTAAGTTATGGTGTAAAAGCATAAACATTCTCTTTTTCGAGACGAAACAGTAATAACTGCACACAGTTATTAAAGGCCAATCTTCGCCCAGCTACAGATGAAACAACCACAACTGCACACGGCTTAAAACGAGTACAAAACCTCGGGATGTGGCCTTAGGTCCAGGTTGTAGCCCATGGGTGTAGGGTCTTAGGTCTAGGGTCTAAGAACTTAAAGGCCGACTTTCTTCTAATTATAGACAAATTAACCACTGCACACGGCTTAAGAGGAATACTAGACCATGATGTGAGGCCTTTGGTCTTAGGGTCTAAGAACTTAGGACTTACCTTTAGCTATAGATGAAACAACCACAACTGCAAAACGGTTTATGCTGAGTACTAGACCATGGTGTAAGGCCTTTGGTCTTAGGGTCTAAGAACTTAGGACTTTACTCTAGCTATAGATGAAACAACCACAACTGCACATGGCTTATGCCGAGTACTAGACCGTGGTATGAGGCCTTTGGTTTTAGGGTCTAAGAACTTAGAGGCCGACTTACCTCTAGAAATAGATGAAACAACCACAACTGCAAACGGTTTATGCCGAGTACTAGACCATAGTGTAAGGTCTTTGGTCTTAGGGTCTAGATCATGGTGAAGGACCTTAGCTCTTGGGTCTTCGTGTAGGGCCTTAAGTATTGGGTCTAGACCACGGTGTCTTTTCGGGGATCGTGAGTTGCGATTAACTTGTAAGTTTTCAAGTCTTAACCCTATGGTTTTAGGTCTTGGGTCTAAGAGCTTTAAGGCCTAGCCCACGGTGTATGGCCTTAGGTCTTGGTGTCTAAGTACTTAAAAGTCTATACCACGGTGTATGGCCCTAAGTCTTGGGTCTACACCACAGTGTCTGTTCAGGGGCCGTAAATCGCGACCCCCCTTGTAAGTGTCCAGGTCTTAACTCTATGGCCTCAGGTCTTGGGTCTAAGTGCTTAAAAGCATAGACCACGGTGTATGGCTTTAGGTCTTGAGTCTAGTCCATGCGGAAAGCCTTAGGTCTTGGATCTAAGAGCTTAAAAGCCTAGCCCACGGGGTATGGCCTTAGGTCTTGGGTCTAAGTACTTAAAAGCCTAGACCACGGTGTATGGCCTTAGGTCTTGAGTCTAAGAGCTTAAAAGCCTAGAAAACGGTATATGGCCTTAGGTCTTGGGTATAAGTACTTAAAAGCCTAGACCAGGGTGTATGGCCTTAGGTCTTAAGTCTAGCCCATGCGGACCGCCTTAGGCATTGAGTTTAAGTGCTTAAAAGCCTAGCCCATGGTTTATGACTTTAGGTCTTGGAGTAAGTACTTAAAAGCCTAGACCAGTGTGTATGCCCTTGGGTCTTGAGTCTAAGAGCTTAAAAGCATAGACCAGGGTTTATGGCCTTATGTCTTGGGTATAAGAGCTTAAAAGCCTAGACCACGGTGTAAGGCCTTAGGTCTTGGGTCCACAGTGTCTGTTCAGGGGTCGTGAATCGCGACTCCCTTGTAAGTTTTCAGGTCTTTACTTTATGGCCTTAGGTCTTGGGTCTAAGTACTTAAAAGCCTAGACCAGGGTGTAGGGCCTTAGGTCTTGGGTATAAGAACCTAAAAGCCTAGACCAGGGTGTAGGGTCTTAGGTCTTGGGTATAAGAACCTAAAAGCCTAGACCAAGGTGTATGGCCTTAGGTCTTGGGTTTAAGAACCTAAAAGCCTAGACCAGGGTGTATGGCCTTAGGTCTTGGGTCTAAGAGCTTAAAACCCTAACCAGCGGTATATGGCTTTAGGTCTTGAGTCTAAGAGCTTAGGTCTTGGGTCTATGAACCTAAAGGCCTAGTCCATGGGTCTTAGGACTTGGGTCTAAGAATTTAAAGGCCTAATCAAAGGACCTTAGGTCTTGGTTCTAGCCTATGGTGTAGGGCCTTAGGTCTTGGGTATAAGCACCTAAAAGCCTGGACCACGGTCCTTAGATCTTGGTTCTAGACCCTGGTTTAGGGCCTTAGGACTTGAGTATAAGAACCTAAAAGCCTTGACCACGGACCTTAGATCTTGGTTCTAGACCCTGGTGTAGTAGGACTTGGGTATAAGAACCTAAAAGCCTAGACCACGGACCTTAGGTCTTGGTTTTAGACCCTGGTGTAGTAGGACTTGGGTATAAGAACCTAAAAGCCTAGACCACGGACCTTAGGTCTTGGTTCTAGACCCTTTTGTAGGGCCTTAGGACTTGGGTATAAGAACGGAAAAGCCTAGACCACGGACCTTAGATCTTGGTTCTAGACCCTGGTGTAGGGCCTTAGGTCTTGGGTATTAGAACCTAAAAGCCTAGACCATGGAACTTAGATCTTGGTTCTATACCCTGGTGTAGGGCCTTAGGACTTGGGTATTAGAACCTAAAAGCCTACACAACAGACCTTAGATCTTGGGTATAAGAACCTAAAAGCCTAGACCACGGACCTTAGATCTTGGTTCTACACCCTGGTGTAGGGCCTTAGGACTTGGGTATAAGAACCTAAAAGCCTAGACCACGGACCTTAGGTCTTGGGTATAAGAACCTATAAGCCTAGACCACGGACCTTAGATCTTGGTTCTAGACCCTAGTGTAGGGCCTTAGGACTTGGGTATAAGAACCTAAAACCCTAAACCACGGACCTTAGGTCTTGGTTTTAGACCCTGGTGTAAGGCCTTAGGACTTTCGTATAAGAAGCTAAAAGCCTAGACTACGGACCTTAGATCTTGGTTCTAGACCCTGGTGAATGGCCTTAGGACTTGGCTGTAAGAACCTAAAGGCCTAGACCACGGACCTTAGGTCTTGGTTCTAGACCCTGGTGTAGGGCCTTAGGACTTGGGTATAAGAACCTAAAAGCCTAGACCACGGACCTTAGATCTTGGTTCTAGACCCTGGTGTAGGGCCTTAGGACTTGGGTATAAGAACCTAAAAGCCTAGACCACGGACCTTAGATCTTGGTTCTAGACCCTGGTGTAGGGCCTTAGGACTTGGGTATTAGAACCTAAAAGCCTACACAACAGACCTTAGGTCTTGGGTATAAGAACCTAGAAGCCTAGACCACGGACCTTGGATCTTGGTTCTAGACCCTGGTGTAGGGCCTTAGGACTTGGGTATAAGAACCTAAAAGCCTAGACCACGGACCTTAGATCTTGGTTCTAGACCCTGGTGTAGGGCCTTAGGACTTGGGTATAAGAACCTAAAAGCCTAGACCACGGACCTTAGGTCTTGGGTATAAGAACCTATAAGCCTAGACCACGGACCTTAGAGCTTGGTTCTAGACCCTGGTGTGAGGCATTAGGACATGGGTATTAGAACCTAAAAGCCTAGACCACGGACCTTAGATCTTGGTTCTAGACCCTGTTGTAGGGCCTTAGGACTTGGGTATAAGAACCTAAAAGCCTAGACCACGGACCTTAGATCTTGGTTCTAGACCCTGGTGTAGGGCCTTAGGTCTTGGGTATAAGAACCTAAAAGCCTACACAACGGACCTTAGGTCTTGGTTTTAGACCCTGGTGTAGGGCCTTAGGACTTTCGTATAAGAAGCTAAAAGCCTAGACTACGGACCTTAGATCTTGGTTCTAGACCCTGGTGTAGGGCCTTAGGACTTGGGTATAAGAACCTAAAGGCCTAGACCACTGACCTTAGGTCTTGGTTCTAGACCCTGGTGTAGGGCCTTAGGATTTGGGTATAAGAACCTAAAAGCCTAGACCACGGACCTTAGGTCTTGGTTTTAGACCCTAATGTAGGGCCTTAGGACTTGGGTATAAGAACCTAAAAGCCTAGACCACGGACCTAAGATCTTGGTTCTAGACCCTGGTGTAGGGCCTTAGGACTTGGGTATAAGAACCTAAAAACCTAGACCACGGACCTTAGATCTTGGTTCTAGACCCTGGTGTAGGGCCTTAGGACTTGGGTATAAGAACCCAAAAGCCTAGATTACGGACCTTAGACCTTGGTTCTAGACCCTGGTGTAGGGCCTTAGGACTTGGGTATAAGAACCTAAAAGCCTAGACCACGGACCTTAGATCTTGCTCCTAGACCCTGGTGTAGGGCCTTAGGACTTGGGTATAAGAACCTAAAAGCCTAGACCACGGACCTTAGATCTTGGTTCTAAACCCTGGTGTAGGGCCTTAGGTCTTGGGTATAAGAACTTAAAAGCCTACACAACGGACCTTAGATCTTGGTTCTAGACCCTGGTGTAGGGCCTTAGGACTTTGGTATAAGAACCTAAAAGCCTAGACCACGGACCTTAGGACTTGGGTATAAGAACCTAAAAGTCTGGACCACGAACCTTAGATCTTGGTTCTAGACCCTGGTGTAGGGCCTTAGGACTTGGGTATAAGAACCTAAAAGCCTAGATTACGGACCTTATATCTTGGTTTTAGACCCTGGTGTAGGGCCTTAGGACTTGGGTATAAGAACCTAAAAGCCTAGACCACGGACCTTAGATCTTGGTTCTAGACCCTGGTGTAGGGCCTTATGTCTTGGGTATAAGAACCTAAAAGCCTACACAACGGACTTTAGGTCTTGGTTTTAGACCATGGTGTAGGGCCTTATGTCTTGAGGAGAACTTAGAGACCTAGATCACAGGCCTTAGGTTTAGGGTCTAGACCATGATGTAGGGTCCTAGGTGTTGGATTCAAGAACCTAAAGGCCTAGATTACGGGCCTTAGATCTGGAGGCTAAGAACCTAAATGCCTATGCAGGCCTTAAATCTTGGGGCTTAGAACCTGAAGCCTAGACCACAGACCTTAGATCTTGGGTCTAGACCATGGTGTAGTAGGTCTTTGGTCTAAAAACCTAAAAGCCTAGACCACGGTGTATTAGGTATTAGGTTTAGACCACAGTGTCTTTTCAGGGGGGGCTGTGAATCGCGGCCCCCTTGTAAATATTCAGGTCTTAACTCTATGGCCTCGGTCTTTTTAAGATCCTTAAAGCCTACGGTGTATAGCCTTAGGTCTTGGGTCAAGTCCATGCGGTAGTTAGGAGTTGGGTAAGATGGATGGAGGTTGGTCTTCAAATACTCCAATCTGAATCTGATAACCATTTCTGATCATAATTTCATATTCAAAGAAAAAAGACCTCGTTGCCTAATGTTTGCTCAATTCATGGGGGGCTGTGAATCGCGGCCCCCTTGTAAGTTTTCAGATCTTAAGGTTTTATGGCCTTGTACTAAGGTGTCAGGTCTTATGTTTACATCTTAGTCCCGACACATTAGGTCCTGGCTGGGGGCTGATAGGTCTTATACACAGGTCATAGCTTTAGCCACTAGGTTTTTGAGCTTTGGACTCAGTTGCAAGGCCTCAGGTTTAGACTTTAGGTTCAACACATTAGGTCTAAGCTGTTGGGTAATAGGTCCTATTCACAGGTTAAAGCCTTAGCTGCTAGGTTTTAGGGCTTTGGACTCAGGTGCAAGGCCTTAGGTTTACATCTTAGACCCAAAACCTTAGGTCTAGGCTGTTGCCTAATAGGTCCTATTCACAGGTCAAATCCTTAGCTGCTAGCTTTTAGGGCTTTGGACTCAGGTGCAAGGGCTTAGGTTTAGATCTTAGGTCCAGCACATTAGGCCTACGCTGATGGATAATAGGCCCTATTCACAGGTCAAAGCCTTAGCTGCTAGCTTTTAGGGCTTTGGACTCAGGTGCAAGGCCTTAGGTTTACATCTTAGTGCCAACACATTAGGTTTAGGCTGTTTGCTAATAGGTACTATTCACAGGTCAAATCCTTAGCTGCTAAGTTTTAGGGTTTTGGACTCAAGTGCAAGGCCTGAGGTTTAGATTTTTGGTCCAACACATTAGGTCTAAGCTAAACGCAAATAGGTCCTATTCACAGGTCAAAGCCTTAGCTGCTAGGTTTTAGGACCTAAGTCCAAGGCATTTCATCTTAGGAACCATGTGTAAGGCCTTAGGCTTAGATCTTATGTCCAACACATTAGGCCTAAGCTGATAGATAATAGGCCCTATTCACAGGTCAAAGCCTTAGCTGCTAGCTTTTAGGGCTTTGGACTCAGGTGCAAGGCCTTACGTTTACATCTTAGTACCAACACATTAGGTTTAGGCTGTTGGCTAATACCTATTCACAGGTCAAATCCTTAGCTACTAGGTTTTAGGGTTTTGGATTCAGGTGCAAGGGCTTAGGTTTAGATCTTAGATCCAGAACATTAGGCCTTCGCTGATGGATAATAGGCCCTATTCACAGGTCAAATCTTTAGCTGCTAGCTTTAAGGGCTTTGGACTCAGGTGCAAGGCCTTAGGTTTATCTCTTAGTGCCAACACATTAGGTTTAGGCTGTTGGATAATAGGCCCTATTCACAGGTCAAATCCTTAGCTGCTAGCTTTTAGGGCTTTGGACTCAGGTGCAAGGCCTTAGGTTTACATCTTAGTGCCAACACATTAGGTTTAGGCTGTTGGCTAATAACTATGCACAGGTCAAAGCCTTAGCTGCTAGGTTTTACGGCTTTGAACTCAGCTGTTAGGCCTTAGGTTTAGATCTTAGGTCCAACACATTAGGTCTAAGCTGGTGGCTAATCGGCCCTATTCACAGGTGTAAGCCTTAGCTGCTATGTTTTAGGGCTTTGGACTCAGGTGCAAGGCCTTAGGTTTAGATCTTAGGTCCAACACATTAGGATTAAGCTAATGGTTAATAGGGCTTATTGATAGGTTAAAGCCTTAGCTGCTAGGTTTTAGGGCTTGTCTGGACCTTAGGAATTAGATTTTAGAGGTTAAACTGGGTTAAAAATTGGAGAATTTAGGCCTAAAAATGTGTCTTTGAAGGTAAAATTGCAATTTGAAGCTGAAGGCGCTCACAAAACATGAGTATTCCCTGGATTATATTCAAAATGCTCCTTGAAATCACTGTCTGAAATCCTGAAAAATGCCCTGAAATGGGCTGATATTTGGCCAAAACCAACCAGAATCCGGTAAAAAACCGGTCAATTTGAAGCTGAAGGCGCTCAAAAAAAACTACGAGTGTTCCCTGGATTATATTCAAAAAGTGGTCATTTGAAGCAAAAAAGTGGTCATTTGAAGCAAAAAGTGGTCATTTGAAGCAAAAGTGGTCATTTGAAGCAAAAGTGGTCATTTGAAGCAAAAAGTGGTCATTTGAAGCAAAAGCGGTCATACGAAGCAAAAAAAAGTGGTCATATGAAGCAAAAAAAGTGGTCATATGAAGCAAAAAGTCATCAAAAAAAAAACTACGAGTGTTTCAGAACCATCCTTTTATATCTACTCTTAAGAAAGTAGATTTTGTTGCTCTTTAAAAAGATTTCATTACCTACAAAATAAACTCCATCACAGGCAAAGCTGTGACGGGCAACAGCTAGTTAAATATATAAACACAGTAATATTATTGAAAAATATTTATTTTGGATATGCAAAGAAATCTTAAAACCCTTCAAATAATTAGAACGAAAATGACACTTTTAATTTACATTATTTTAATAGTTTTACCACGCAAAAAGTAGTTTTGAACACTTTTATACTAACATGCACAAAATAAATGAGTTATAAGTTTATTTTATTACTGTCCTTACATTGTGCATAAACTTTACTGAACCTTTGGACCCATTACAGAGTGGACACAATGTGTCCGGGGAGAGATCAAAGACACGTTACACACAAAGCGTTACAACAGCACAAAGGACCAAGCGTTCTTTGTTGTGTCCAACTTGGCCAAACATTACGGAGTCTGGTCGTGTCATATCTAGAAATGTATTCATATTAATAGTTAAAAAAACACAGTTTTTTTATTGTCTCTATAATATATATTTGCTTACATTTTTTAGTTTATATTTACTACTTCCAGACATTCATCAGTATACAAAAATTGAAATGACATGATACAATACAATTCGGGATTAATAAATGGAAATATAAAATTAATACCACTTTATAACATTTAAGGTGACATTATGAAAAGTTCAGACATCAGTTCAGTGAAGACTTTATATATCAATAGAATCGGCGTGCATGAAATTAGTATAGACAAAAATAAATATCAAAAGTACAAAATAGTTACAAGATATTTTACATGCACAAAATCTTTTTAATGCATGCCATATTTTTGGAGTAATAAGAGGAAAATTTACATAATTCAAAATTGACTAAAGAAACACAAAAAATTGTGTTTAAAGTAATTGTGTTTAATGTAACTTATACATTTTTAAATATTACAATGGAAGTACAAATTTGACGGTAACAAGTACAATAAAACATATGAGCATTCGATCAAACATCAAATAAAACATATAAAACATATGATTGTATGATTTGAATTTGATAAAAACATGCTTAAGGTGATAACTAATATCATTGAAAAAGTCACAATGAGGACAGAGAGGAGGGCTCTCAGTCTATGTAATCAAGGGATAAAGTTTTAAGATCATAATTTAAATATGATTGGTACAAATAAATAAATACATCTTGTCTGATAAGATGTAGTGACCCATGTCCGACATAGAGCTCGCAATTCAATTTGGTGTTGAATTTATTTTTTTCTTGTTCCTTATAAAAAAGAACATTTTATGATACCCTTTAATATAAAAAGTAAGTACGCTCGTTCAAGAAATAAAATGTTTTGGTATATATGTGTAGATATTTTTATTAAATTCAGTAAAACACCAAAAATCAAATTATAAAATTTTTTGTTTGCTGATGACAAAAATTTTACAATGATAAATATGAGAATGTTTAGCCCTGCATTTTTATAAGTATATATAAAAAATAGCTGTTTACCAAGACAATTTGCTTAAAAAGCTGGTTCATAACTCTTACATGGGAACTTAGAGTTAGATCCCATGTAACCACCTCATTGTTGGTGCCCAAAAAATGAGGTGGTTACAATTTCCATTACAAAGGGTTAATTACACTGAACGCCTGGCTGTCTGAGAGCACCTTTTAAGGTATATTGCACATCATAAAGTATACACAAAAAACTATAGATTTTTATGAGCTTTACTCTTAGTTATACGAGCTAAAAAAAGATTCTGAATTCAAAATGCTAGCTAGAAAATGAATTTAAAGCTATGAAATCACTCGGAATGGTTGAAGTGTTTCATTATGCAGTGTACTGCTAACAACCTTAGATTTAAAATTTAGTTTCCTAATCACTGTATAAAAATAATAACATTAAAAAATAATTTAAAAAATAATAATGAGTCAAAAAGTTTTTTAATCTTTCCGAGGTAAAAATACTTTCTTTTATATGTATCTAAAATGTACAAGTAATAGTAAGAATTAGTAAAGTAAGTTTGAATAATGCCAATGAAAGTTTTTTAAACGTCTTTATATATTCCATAACATACAGCTGTCATTAAAATTTTAGAAAAATAAAAAAATCTATCTCAAGAATCAAGGAAACAACATGTACATTATTATATTTTTAATCAGTTAATTAATTATAATATTTGAGGGATACTTCCATGCATTTCAAACATTTGTTAATTATACTGCAGCATGTGAAATTGTAGTACTTAGTACTCTTGCCATCACTACATGTATAATTAGTCATACAAATATTAATCAACAAATAGGACTAAATAGAAAACTAAATAGACCTTGTACGATTTAAGATATGGTCAAATGCTTTGTTTTTGTATATTAAGCAATAATCATGAAAACTTCTTCAAAAGTTTATATAGGGTAGTAAAACATCAAACTTGTTTCGCAGCTTGAATAAAAATTCAAACCTTTAGCTTAAGTTGTATATTATATGTGCGACTTAAACGAAACAAATTGTTACCGGTACTGTGTATATGATGCTCCACAATTTATCGTTGACATTACTAAACAGCACATGGTTTTTTTAATACTAGTATTAAATTTTTAATAACTTGTACGATTATATAACATGATCAATTGGTTCATCTGAAGATAATTGTACTATAGGTAAGACTGCAATATAGTTGGTATAGTTGTCCATAACTTATCTAAATATTAAAATAGCACAATTAACAAATGGAAAAGCTCTAAGCTAAATTTAATTTAACAGGATTTAAAATATGAACTATAAGCTACAATGGTTCAATATTTCATTTAAAAAAGAACCAATAAATTATTTGAAGTATATTTACCGTGGCTAAATTAAATATAAAATGTCACTGCTTAAATAACATTTAATGTTTAATATGTTGTCGTTCCATGTCATCATTTAATGTTTAATATAAAATGGTAAAGGAAATATTTAACAATGTTCATAATATTTTAATTTACTAATCTTTTATTCATTATTTTTATATAATGCAATGAATGAGATAAAAGAAGGCGACTTAAAATTACAATACTGCAGTATAGAACTACATACATGAAGTAATGTTAGTTTTACATATTGCTAAGACTTTCTGTATGTGAACTGAAAATAAATTCTCTATAAATATTGTAAATGTATAATTCATCGCTAACGTTTCATTTTTCCATTCAAAGGAAATAAATCCATGAGATATGCCGTTTACGTCGAACATTAATTGTTTCACAAGGAATAATGAAATAAAATAATAATGATCAAAATTATTGGTTATATTTTGTTATTATTATATTTGATTATCATATATTAAAACTAAACGAAATATACGAAAATATTCATGTTCACCGTGAAAATTTCAACCTATAATTTTATGACAGCATATTGAATAGAACACTACCATTTACAATAATTTCCTCGCAATAAAAAGTTTTTCATTTAATTACTTATATATTAGTGTAGAGAAATTTCACATAAAATTGATCAAATAGTGAGATGTCATTATTACAACTGTTAGACTTGTGAGTTCAAGTCAAGTATGGCACTTGCTTGATGACGTCATTAATGTCTTGAGACATCGTCACTCTCTAACGTCACCTGAAGTTAATGCCACACACATTAGTAATGTGGCTTTGCTGACTTAGAGGTACAGGGTTTTTGTCATATAAATTACTATGTATCAAATTGACTCATGCAGGCCTACTGTTTCTTCGATTCAAAAATAAATAAATCTTACTAACATGTGTTGTAATATGCGTCTACAGGAGTTTTAATTTGTTCATATGAACTACAATGAATAATTGAACTACAATATATCAATTTCACATTACGGTTTTCACATAACGGTTGTCTACACCCTTTGTGTCCTAAGATAAGTTTGCCTTTTTATCAGTAATGGGGGATTTTTAACAAAAAGAGATAAGACATGTATTCATAAATATTCCGCAATTGTCAGGTGTGAACACTACGAATTTGACCGGGATAGATATACGAGAGGTACTTTGAAGTGAAGATGACATCAAGAGAAATATGAGAATTGAGAATATCTTTTTAAGAATTGGTGTTATTGGTTGGGTATCAAAATTTAATGAATTTGGTAGATATGTTTAAAATATCCTTGGAAGAAGAACTCCTATAGAAATCAAGCTAGAAATCGTTTAAGTAGGGTTAGTATTGAATCACTGAAAATATTTTAGTTCGGTAGGGTGATGTACGGAAAATTTGAATATTATTATTTTAGATGTCCAATATATCCAATATAATAATATCGTTGTATTTTTTTTCTTCATATAAAAGTTAGGAAAGACGGTCAGAATAAATCTAATAATTCCTAGGATTCCTATCTTAAACGCAATGCCATAAGTTTTTTTAATTATGTATAGTTCCATATGAACATATATTTGCCAGGAATCTTTTAATGTCCGGGATGAACTGCAGAGGAAATCCTTTAAATCTTAGTCAGTAAAGTGATGCTCACCAAAGTAAAGTAAAGATTTTGCTTTGTTAGGTTGGATTCTTAAAACACCTCTACAAAAGAATTTCTGATCATTAAATAACAAGCAATCAACATTTTCAATAAGTCATATATCAGAAATATAAAAGAATCAGCAACTTCTGATATATTTACTTTATGAAGTTGAAAAATATACAGTATAACATTATATGGGGTATGCCTTGAACCAATGAAATTTCTACTAATATTATTCTAAAGGACGTCTCTTGAAAACCATTTGCATGCATATAGATTAGCATGTGGGTACGCATATAGGTTTGGTAACAGCTCAAAATACTAACAATATTATTAATTAATGGCAAGTAGGTTGGGAGTTTTTCCATGTTCCAAACTTCGACTAAAACCTTTATTATTATAATTTAATACTAAATATCAGGTATAAGGTTACAAACAAATAGAAAATAATTTATTCATGTGATGGATTTTAGGGTTTCTATAACTGTAACAATCACGAAAAACATGATTTAATCTTCAATCTTTGACATGGCCACAATTAGCCAAGATTAAGGTCATGTACATTGCTTGGGACTTGGCTCCAGTCCATAAAGGGTGGCTGTTTAAGAAATCTTACTTTTCTAGTCCAAACGTTTTACATGATTTTTTTTAAGAATGGATTCAAAATACACATTAAAATTAAAAAGTTTAGTGTTGATTAATTTTATATCACAAGGCGAACTTCGATGGTCTTCTCTATCAATAAGTATTAAAAGTATGGCGAATACCTTTTATGAAATATGACTTCTTGTAATAATGGGGTTTACATTAAAAATTAATAAACTTGCACCAAATCCATGATTACTATTTGCTTCATGATTACTTAAAAGAAACTATTAGGTATAATCAGTAAACTGTATTGTTGTTTTGGACATAGATATTTCAAAGTGTTAGTTATAAAAAACAGACGCTTAGGCTGGAATAAATATTATCTCTAAGGTAGTATTTTCTCTTCATTAACTGAGAAAGAAAATGCTTTTGTTGGCAACAAAATAACAAAAATCAGTGAGAATATTTAAATTCATTTCAATAATGTATAAGCATTGTTTATGTCCAATTACAATATATTTAATTAAAAAAATAATGTGAGTTTTATTATAAAAGCTATATAGTTTTTTCATAAAAAAACTACAATAGTCTTTGAATTGTCTTATTGTGTCTTTGTTAATATTATTGCATACTACTTTATACTTTGCATAATAATACATTTCGTTACTTTTAGTTAGTGCTATTATATTTCACTTATAACTATTATAAGTAATATTTACTCATATTAGCCATTTTTAAGGCAATATAACTGGACCACTAAAACCACAGTTGGGACAAGTGAAGGTAATACAAGTCTTGTTTATGTTGGGAGAGTACATTGAAGAACAACGCCCTGCGGGACATAACCATGCGTGCTTGTATCTCACCCACACAAGTTTGAGATAATATTACAAGTGTGATAATGAAGCTTCACTGACACGTTGGTGGTAAATTAGGTTCAGGTTGAAATAATAAAACGTCTTCCAACACTATTCGATATATTTACACTTATACTGTATATGTTTACAGACGGTAAATATATATAAAAGATCTTATTTAGATCCTTTATAGATCTTTTAAGATCTTTTATATATATTTACCGTCTGTAAACATATACAGTATAAGTGTAAATATATCGAATAGTGTTGGAAGACGTTTTATTATTTCAACCTGAATATCATTACCAGCACGTACAATGCTAATCAAGAAGTAAATTAGGTGTAACAATGGATATGAAAGCGGTTGGTAAATTAAACTTTTGGCTTTACTATATTTTAAATTGCAATACAAAGTATTAAAATATATTGTAACATTTTAAAACTCTACAGTGTTGTAAAGAGGTTTTATATAAAAGGACTTAATAGCCTCGTCATTAAATACTTTGATAATACCAATAAATTATGTATTGTATATTATTTAATGTAGTTTTAATCAGTATCATTTACAGCTTAGTATATTCATCATTATTGTGATATTTAGCAATACTAATAATCATATAATCATTTTAGTAGAAAAGTCATTGTATCTGTAGTAATATAAAATATTTGATAGAAAAAATAGGCTTTTACTATTCCCTGGACAGTGGACACATAGTGTTGATATCTATCTACTAACATTTACAAAACCAAATAAAAAATACTATCTGCTTAGAGATGAAATAAAAAATTACAAAAAAGTAAAATGTAAATGCCTACCACAATTATTTCAAAGCCAACTTGTAAATTTTATATAAACTTGGGTAATTTATAATTTAAACATAGACTAGCAACCGATTTATGTGTCCTGAGCATCTGAAGCTCTGTCCACAAGCCTCTGACGATGAATGTGCTAGTGCATGGTTCCTAGTGATGAAATTGTGACAATTGCAAAATGAACAGTTTTCATTTTGATGGAAATAAAATTATATTTAATAATAATAATAATAATAATACTAAATGAGACAATTAGACATCATTTATTTTAATTTTTATACTTTCCTTTAGACTTTCCTGACTTTCCTAGTGTTGTTTTTCCTGAATTTTATAAAAAATTAAATTAGAATTATGTAATCATAAAAATCAAATATGTTACTTGAAAATATAAAAAAGAACTAAAAGTCAGATTTTATGATTTAAAAATATTAAATACTGTAAAATAAACCTTAATTATATTTTACTGTTCTGAAAGTAAATAAAAGTATTTTTTTTATATTTTTTACTGAAAATTTTTAAGTACGTTTATTTAAAATTAACCATTTACAAGCTTTCTATAGGTACATATATTTACAAGTCGGAGGGATACATGCAACCAGTCGTACTACAAACTACCCTAAGACAGCTCAATTTACTGCGACCATTAATATTTTAGGCCAGTTAACTTACTCTGTTGGTGATATTTTAGTTTATCATGCAAAATAAACAAATATTTTAATCCATCCAATGAAAACTATTTTAATTTATACATAAACATTATTCAAACTCTCTTTTTACAACATAACCTTTTGCCCAGACTATTTGTACCCATAAACATAATATTTACAACTGTACCTATTTAATTTGAATACAATAGTGTAGTTATTAATAACAGTTTCCATAATAGTTTCCATAATGTGATAGAATTTTAAAAATGTCTCTCCTCCAAACAATGATCCTGTTTCAAATTTCCATGACAAAGGATTAATTAAGTTGGACACCTGCTGACGCAAAATTCTCTCTTGAAAAGGCTGAATTCAAATATGTCAATCCGTGGGATTAAATTAGCCTATGTTATTCATACTTCCATAGGTAAAAGTAAATAATTATACTATAGCATTTATGTTAAGATTATTAGTGTGTCTTTAAGAGAGAAAAACAATTTTTCAGTTGAAATTATTTAATTAATTAAAGTAAATATGCAACATGGTGCAGCCATCGAAAAAATTAACAATTAAACTAAATCTTGAGCTCTTTTTTCTTCAATTAACGGACTGGGCGCTATTGAATATACATTTTAAGAGGTATCATTTACTTAGTTACCTTGAAAATGTATCAGGTAATCCAACAAATAATCATGTGTGTATATTGTACGTGAGAAAGTTTATCAAATATGAGAATATATTTTACCTTGCACAGATGCCATACAGAAACTCACCTTTGACTTTTAACTGATTGAGTCCTGGTAAATTTGGTTTAATAGAACTCGAAAATATAATTTTCGTATCTGAGCAAATAAACTTCATGAAAAAATGATTTGTCAAGTTTAAGGAGAAGAGAGAACAAAATACATGGATACGTATCAGAAGCAAAATTACCAGTATCAGTGATCTAAATAAGTTAAAAATTTTACCATAAGTGTGGAGAAAATATTTTAAACAAAGAACAAATATTTTCATAGAACTACAATCTTCCTGGGCGAGAACTGACTAAAGCACATTACGTCAGATTGAATATAGATTTAATTCCGTTCAAAAATTTTCTCCAGAAACCTAGGCCTATATAAAAAAACACTTACTTGTAATAAGGAACGCTCTGTACAACGTATGATTCCAAGAAAATAATATCTGATTAAGTATATTTTACTTATATGGCTTAGTACATTTAGAAATATGCTTTATGTATCTTAAAAATAAATAAAAGTTGTGACTTTAAAAGTTAAAGGAGTAGCTTACTAGGTGCTTTAATGGGGGTCCAACAAATAATGAAACTAAAATATATCCTTAAGTGTTGAAGAGACCCTCAAACTGAAAGTCAGGATTGTGCTGGTCGGTAACGTTATCTCCCTGTAATTATTCAACTTGGCCATCCCTTCATTTACATACTACCGCGTTGGGAAGCAAACACATTAAAGAATATGATAACTTTAATGATACATTTTTAGGTCCCCATCACATACAAATGCATGCGCAGCCAATACAAATAACGAAACACTATTAAATTTTAAATGAGGTAAAATATTATTAGAGTTTCTAATATACGTTTTCATTGATGTTACACAATTTCATTGACTCGCTGGCAGCTGAGTGGTTATAGTGTTATAGTGCTTTGGATCCAAAAGTTGCCGGTTCGATCCTGAGGAAAGTTTGTAGCTTTTTAAAGGATCGATTCTGGACCCAGTTGCCATTTGTCATTGGGCTATTAATTAATAACAAGACTGGGGTTTGGACCATTCCCCGTCCAAAACGTTAAAAAATGCCACTGGCGTAGATAGACACAAAACAAAAAAAAAATACCCCCCGTCGCAGCAGACCTGCGTACTCAGCGAATTTCCAAATTAGTAATATTAATTGTGACCAGCTAAACTTGTAAACAAAATTTCATTAGTGCAAAATAAATAGGGAAATAAATGTCTATTCTCCTTAAGATATAGGGAAAGAGTATGCAGGTATGCTGCCATGGGGGACACTAAAAAGTAGGTTTTTAGCTTAGAAAAAAAATTATTTCGACCATATAAAGCCATATAGGAAGTTTCATCAATATCTGTCCATAAATTAAAAAGAGTTTGCCTATTCTCCATATGATTAACATGGGAACAGAGTATGCAGGTTTGCTGCCATGATAAGTAAAAAAAAACCAAGATTTTTACCTTAAATGGATGAATCTCAACCAAATGAAGCTAAATACTAAGTTTCATCCAAAAATATGGTTAATAAGTGAAATATTAACACATCCTTATTCTCCATATGGGGCCCCAAAAGACAATGTACTGTCTTTAGACTTTGTAATATCTCAGTAACCAATGGAGATAGAGCAAAGCTTCAAGATACTAAATTGTGTGTTTTTTGAGCTAAATCCAATGGTCAAAATAAAAATTAAAAATTTTTTAAATTTACATATGAAAAATGCAAAAACCCATTTTTGGGTACAAAACCCCCCAAAACTACCCCTTCCGGTAGGTCGATATGTCTGGTTTTCGAACTCATCCGAATAAACGTAGGATTACACATCTCTACCAAATTTGGTGTTGATCGGACCATTTTTACGAGACTTATCGTGTCTAGGGACACATACATATATATATATACATATATATATATACATATATATATACATATATACATATATATATATATATATATATAAAATTTTTAATGACTATTAATTTTGGTCTCTGGGCACCTCAAAACGAAAAAGTAACATGGTCCCGAGCTTAAGTCTTTCCATGAGACCTACGGTAATAGCTTATTCCCTATGGGAAATTCGCTAAAAACAAACAAAACCATTTTTCCATTAATATTTTAGTATAAAAATCCCACGTAATCAATAAGTAGTTAAGAATCTATTTGCCAGAAATAAATTTATGTTGGGAAGGTCAAGAGTGTTATGGTTCCTAAAATTAAATGTCAACTTTAATTTATTTGCAGCATTGCAGTGGCATACACTAATGAAAACATATCGTGCAGTAAACCTGATTCACGAGACTAGATTATTAATTAGCTTTTACCATAAGTCATCGTCTTCATTGTAAGCTTCAGTTAATATTATTATTTTATTAATACTTAGGATAACTTGCTCTATAGTTTTATTCTACAAAAATACATTTAGTTTTGTATCTTATAGAGATAATTATTGTTCAGGTGATAGACAACGAAGCACATTTTATGATTATGAAATTCCGTTTATAATTTTACAGCATTTGAGTATAATGATCAATACTCGCCTACGGCTCGATGGGGGCTCCGCCCCCATGCCCCCTTAGGGGTATCCCTAAATTCGTAAATTAATAAAAAATGTCAAGTATGAAATTGGTTAGTTTTGCGGAAGAACTGAACAGCCAAGACAGTAACAAAACCGTTTAATACACACAATTCACAATCGATAGCTAGAAAAGCTTTTAAAATCTCCTATGAATCGGTTTTAATAACTCTTCGTAGTTAAAATTTGTTAAAATATTTCGAGTGTGATACAATAATTATTTATTCTTTGTGTTATGCTGAATGGAGGGTCCACTCCCTAATTTGTTGCCCCAATTCCGTAATTTCTGAAAAAACTTGATGCAGTGAACGGGCTTGTTGAGGGTTATTAACTCCAATGTGTTCGCTGAATTAGTTTGTAAATAAAAAAGTCGAGTGTTAAACAGGTTAGCTTTACCAATGAAGTGCACAACCAAAACAGTAACAAAAGGCTAATGCACACTTCTCACAATCAATAATAATTAAAGCTTTTAAATTCATCAAAAATTGTTGCAATAAATCAGTGAAAACAATAACATAACATTAAAATGAAATAATATAAAATCTGATAAACGAGATAGAAATCACAAAAGACTAGAAAGTTTTAAAATGATTCCCTAAATTCGAGGAGGAACTTACTAAAAGTATGTAAATTAGTAACACCAGCCCCGACAATAGCTGAATTCATATTTTTAATTGTCTCTTAAAAAAAGGTAAGGTCCCCAATTTCAAGTTTTCGGTAACTATTCTGGTCCTGTAATAAATCTGTTTTGAGAGCTAATGTGTAGAGATATGGCAAAATGTTCTGAAAACTGTAAGCCAGTCATATTCAGCAACATTTTTCGATAGGACCAATCGTTTTGTCAGTAGAGTGGAAAAACTGAAAACGCGATTGCAAAAAATTAGACTGGATATATACGCAATTGGTGCGATGTACGACAAAAAGTCACAGGAAAAAAATCGTAGTTCATCCAATTCAGTACCGTGGTAGTCTCAAATCTATGAAAGGCCTAACCATTTAGCCTCTAGAGCTAAAATATACTAAAATTATGATTTCTTTAGAGTTGTCCAAAAGCCACTACTTATTTATCACAAAACTGGGAAAAAGTGAAAAATGTTAGTAGATAGAAAAAGCCACTTTCAAAACCGGCCACGTGCCGCCGGAAGCCATGTTCCGGGGCAGGCAGCTTCCGGCGGTTAGGCGAGTCACGCAACGAGGGGAGCGGGCAAGGTCGAGAGTTATTAAATGAGGAAGTGGAGGCCCTCGCTAATTGGCCCATAAATTAACCAGACGCAGCTGGCGAGGGGAAGGTAACGGGGAAGGTTGGAGGGGTTAGAGTTTAAGAACAAAATTTGTCACAGGCGAGGGTAGGATTCGAACCCGGCCCGCTGGCGTGTGAGGCCAGTGCGTTACCCCTGAGCCACCGAGGTACTTGGAGTAGAGTAGTGTAAATGTGTCTGATAATATTGTGCCTGTGGTTCGCTTCTTGTCCACAAGAGTGCAGCACGTACTACGATTGCGGCAAGTTCACAATTCCTCCACCAGAGTTCAGCATGTACTAGGGCTGCAGCTAGTTCACTATTTCTCCAACAGATCGCAGCACGTGTTATGGCTACACCCAGTTTACCCCAAAATATCCCCACGAATTACCCAAATTACCCTGAAATTCCCCAAAATACCCTGCAATTTCCCACATTTCCTCGCAGTCCTACCAACTTATGTCATTCACTATAAAACAAGAACATATGAAATGCTGGGATATATACTATAAAAAGTGAATAAAACCCAAAAATGTTGGCAATACAGTATATAAAATCAACCAACTTACGTCATTCACTATAAAACAAGAACACCTGGATCGGCCGGAACAAGAACATATGAAATGCTGGGGACTATACTATAAAAAGTGAATAAAACCCAAAGATGGCTGCAATACAATATATAAAATCAACCAACTTATGTCATTCACTAATCAACAGTTATACTATATGAAATTTACCTGTGGCTAGTTCTCAGCGTCAATGGCTATAACATCAAATGTACATAATCAACGGTTACACTATATAAAATGAAAACTCTACTATATTATTTAATATACACCAATGACTATAATGTTAAATCTAGTTATACTATATGAAATGTGCCCAAGGCTATACTATATATTATGCATTGACGACTTTACGTTAAATATACGCGATCAATGCTTATACTATATGAAATGCATTCGCCGCTATACTATACAAAATATCAATGAATATAATGTTAATAAACATGATCAACGCTTATACTATATGAAATGTACCTGTGACTAGTTCTCTGCATCAATGGCTATAATGTAAAATGTATATAATCAACGGTTACACTGTATAAAATGAGAATGCTACTTTACTGTATAATATACATCAATGACTATAATGTTAAATATTTCTAATCTAGTTATACTATATGAAATGTGTCCAAGGCTATACTATAAAAAGTGAATAAAACACAAAAATGTTGGCTATACAGCACATAAAATCAATGGCTAGAAGCTGTTAAGCAACTAAGAACGTTATCATACTATATACGACGCATACAGTAATATATAAAGTGAATAACATGGAAACTTCAGCTTAAAAAACACAAAAATCGCTAATATCTCGAAAACGGTGCGTCCTAGGGGTCCGGGGACCCCAAAAAACTACCTGCTACGTAGTAGAGGTACCCCCAGGGGGTGAGTACCCATAATTAAAAAATTAACAAAATGTTGCGGGTTGCATCTAAAAAATGAAGGGGCAATGAAGGGGCAAAATTTTGAAATTCCATATCTTAGGAACGGCTCTATGTATTAACTTCATACTTGGTATGTGTGTACATTTACTTGCTGTCTACAAATGCATGGCAAAAGGTATCCAAAAAATGAAGGCGCAAAAAAGTTTTATTTTATATCTTTTGAATGGCAATATGTACTTACTTCAAACTTGGTATGTGTATACATGTAATGTTAACATGTAATAAAATGCTAAAATCAACTTTCCAGATCTAAGGTCAAACTGTCAAAAAAAAAACTAAAATTAACATTACTACTGCCTTTTGCTAGCGTAGGGCTTTAACTTTGAGTCAATATGCTAATAGGCATTTGTAATTATAAGTATGTGTGTACACTTATTTGGTGTCTACAAATGCATGGCACGAGGTATCCAAAAATGAAGGGGCAAAATTTAAATATTGTATATCTCAGGATTGGCTGGACCGATAAACTTCTTACTTGGTATATAGGTTGGTATGAGTAAACATTAAATGTTTACCATTGCGTGGTGGGGTGCATCCAAAAAATGAAGGGGCAAAACTTAAATATTGTATATCTCAGGAGTGGCAGGACCGATAAACTTCTTACTTGGTATGTAGGTGTGTATGAGTAAATATTAATTGTTTACCATTGAGTGGCGGGTGCATCCAAAAAATGAAGGGGCAAAACTTAAATATTGTATATCTTAAGAGTGGCTGGACCCTTTAACTTCTTACTTGGTATATAAGTTGGTATGAGTAAATATTAAATGTTTACCATTGCGTGGCGGGGTGCATCAAAAAAATGAAGGGGCAAAACTTAAATATTGTATATCTCAGGAGTGGCAGGACCGATAAACTTCTTACTTGGTATGTAGGTGTGTATGAGTAAAATTAATTGTTTACCATTGTGTGGTGGGGTGCATCCAAAAAATGAAGGGACAAAACTTAAATATTGTATATCTCAGGAGTGGCTGGACCGATTAACTTCTTACTTGGTATATAGGTTGGTTTGAGTAAACATTAAATGTTTACCATTGCGTGGCGGGGTGCATCCAAAAAATGAAGGGGCAAAACTTAAATATTGTATATCTTAAGAGTGGCTGGACCGATTAACTTCTTACTTGGTATATAGGTTGGTATGAGTAAACATTAAATGTTTAACATTGCGTGGCGGGGTGCATCCAAAAAATGAAGGGGCAAAATTTAAATATTGTATATCTCAGGAGTGGCTGGACCGATTAACTTCTTACTTGGTATATAGGTTGGTATGAGTAAACATTAAATGTTTACCATTGCGTGGCGGGGTGCATCCAAAAAATTAAGGGGAAAACTTAAATATTGTATATCTCAGGATTGGCTGGACCGATAAACTTCTTACTTGGTATATAGGTTGGTATGAGTAAACATTAAATGTTTACCATTGCGTGGCGGGGTGCATCCAAAAAATGAAGGGGCAAAACTTAAATATTGTATATCTCAGGAGTGGCAGGACCGATAAACTTATTCTTTGGTATGTAGGTGTGTATGAGTAAATATTAATTGTTTACCATTGTGTGGCGGGGTGCATCCAAAAATTGAAGGGGCAAAACTTAAATATTGTATATTTTAAGAGTGGCTGGACCCTTTAACTTCTTACTTGGTATATAGGTTGGTATGAGTAAACATTAAATGTTTACCATTGCGTGGCGGGGTGCCTCTAAAAAATGAAGGGGCAAAACTTAAATATTGTATATCTCAGGAGTGGCAGGACCGATAAACTTCTTACTTGGTATGTAGGCGTGTATGAGTAAATATTAATTGTTTACCATTGTTTGGTCGGGTGCATCCAAAAAATGAAGGGGCAAAACTTAAATATTGTATATCTCAGGAGTGGCTGTACCGATTAACTTCTTACTTGGTATATAGGTTGGTTTGAGTAAACATTAAATATTTACCATTGCGTGGCGGGCTGCATCCAAAAAATGAAGGGGCAAAACTTAAATATTGTATATCTTAAGAGTGGCTGGACCGATTAACTTCTTACTTAGTATATAGGTTGGTATGAGTAAACATTAAATGTTTACCATTGCGTGGCGGGGTGCATCCAAAAATTGAAGGGGCAAAACTTAAATATTGTATATCTCAGGATTGGCTGGACCGATAAAATTCTTACTTGGTATGTAGGTGTGTATGAGTGAACATTAATTGTTTAACATTGCGTGGCGGGGTGCATCCAAAAAATGAAGGGGTAAAACTTAAATACTGTATATCTCAGAAGTGGCTGGACCGATTAACTTCTTACTTGGTATATAGGTTGGTTTGAGTAAACATTAAATGTTTACCATTGCGTGGCGGGATGCATCCAAAAAATGAAGGGGCAAAACTTAAATATTGTATATTTCAGGAGTGGCTGGACCGATTCACTTTTTACTTGGTATGTAGGTGTGTATGAGTAAACATTAATTGTTTACCATTGCGTGGCGGGGTGCTTCCAATAAATGAAGGGGCAAAACGTAAATACTGTATATCTCAGGATTGGCTGGACCGATAAACTTCTTCTTTGGTATGTAGGTGTGTATGAGTAAATATTAATTGTTTACCATTGTGTGGCGGGGTGGATCCAAAAAATGAAGGGGCAAAACTTAAATATAGTATATTTCAGGAGTGGCTGGACCGATTAACTTCTTACTTGGTATATAGGTTGGTTTGAATAAACATTAAATGTTTACCATTGCGTGGCGGGGTGCATAAAAAAAATGCAGGGGCAAAACCTAAATATTGTATATCTCAGGATTGGTTGGACCGATAAACTTCGTACTTGGTATGTAGGTGTGTATGAGTAAACATTAATTGTTTACCATTGCGTGGTGGGGTGCATAAAAAATGAAGGGGCAAAACTTAAATTCTGTATATCTCAAGATTGGCTGGACCAATAAACTTGTTAGTTGGTATGTAGGTGTGTATAAATAAACAATAATTGTTTACAATTGCGTGGCGGAATGCATTAAAAAATGAAGGGGCAAAATTTAAAAATTGTATATCTCAGGAGTATCAGGACCAATTAACTTCTTACTTGGTATGTAGGTTGGTATGAGTAAACATTAATTGTTAACCATTGCGTGGCGGGGTGCCTCCATAAAATGAAGGGGCAAAACTTAAATATTTTATATCTCAGGAGTAGCTGGACCGATTAACTTCTTACTTGGTATGTAGGTTGGTATGAGTAAACATTAATTGTTTACCATAGCATGACGGGTTGCATCAAAAATGAAAGGGCAAAATTTAAATATTGTATATCTCATGACTTGCTAGACCAATTAACTTCTTATTTGGTATGTAGGCTGGTATGAGTAAACATTAATTGTTTACCATTGCGTGGCGTGGTGCATCCAAAAAAATTAAGGGGCAAAACTTAAATATCGTACATCTCAGAAGTGGTTGATCCAATTATCGTCAGACATGGTATGTGTGTACATATAGCTATAATTAAAGGTAGCACCGTTTTGGTGCTATCTTCGATTTACTATTTTTATAGAATGGTGTATGGAAAAAATTCTTTAGGTTTTCAAGGAACACTATTAATTATTGGTTTAAGGACAGACTACCATAGATGTGTGTATATATGTAAATTTTTAACAAAACCTTAGTTTTTACGATTAAGGTAATTTAGAGGCTTCTAACTGGATTAAACCCATAGTTAAAGGTAGCATCGTTTTTGTGGTTCCTTTGATGTATTACTTTTTATTGAATTTTATTAGATAAACTTTCTTTAGGTTTTTAAGCAACACTTTTAAGTTTTGGTTTAATGTGAAACTACTAGATATGTTTATGTATGTATAAATTCTTAACAAAACTTTAGTTTTACCATTAAAGTTGATTTGGAAAACTTCTAATTGAGCTTAACGCATTTATTAAATGTTGCTACTTAAAGGTAGCACTGTTTTAGTGCTATCTTTGATGTAGTATTTTTATATGCAAAATTTTGCTTCAGGTTTTTTAAACAACACGTTTAAGTATTGCTTTAAAGTCAAACGATCAAATATGTTTTTTATCTGCGTGAATTTCTAACAAATCGTTAGTTTTAACCTTAAACGTGATTCGGAAACTTTTAATTGGGCTCAACCCATTTAAATGTTGCTACTTAAAGATATCACCAATTTGGTGCTACTTTTTATGTACTAAATTCATATGTAAAATTTTGCAATAGGTTTTTAAACAAAAATTATTAGTTTTAACCTTAAACTTTATTTTGAAACTTTTAATTGAGCTTAACCCATTTAAATGTTACTACTTAAAGATAGCACCATTTTGGTGCTACCCTTGATGTTCTTTTTATATATGTAAAATTTTGCTATAGGTTTTTAAACAACACTTTTAAGTAATGTTTTAAGGCCGAACCAATTAATATATTTTTTATCTATGTGAATTCTTAACAAAACTTTTGTTACTAATTGAATGGTGATATAGGAATTTCTATTTTTAGCCAGATATTGGACCACCGTTTTGTCGCTACCTTTAATGTACTATTTTAATGATGTCTTTTATGAGTAAATTTTAACCTAATTAGTTCTGTATTTAATTTTATTATTGTTTTGAACATTTGTCTTTTAGTCAAGCAAACGTCGTTTTGATGTTTAAAAAAAATCATTTGTATCACATATATGTAAAGCTAATATTTTTAAGTTCAATCCACTAAATGAATATAAATGTGACATTAATGTAAGATGTGTTAATAATCAGTTTAGATACATTATTCAGAAAATTGTCAAAAAATTCAAATTTATCATATTACTGTGTATGTGCAGCACTTTCCCTTATTTTTGCACGCGCAGTTGCGCTTCAGCATTTATAAAAGTGGTTTGTTGAGCGTGTCCCTTATTATTGACGAATCTTCGCAAGAAATGTTTAAAATAAAACATAGAATTGTGTACGCGCAGGTTTTCCACCACTCTTCATCGAGTATATAAGCAGCTCGGTTAACCACGTACTTCATTGTTTGGTGAACTTTTGCCGAGTGAACAGCTTATTCACAATTTCGGTTTTTCCGGATATTTAAATCTGTATGCTATTTTGTAATATTCAATTAATATTGAAAGCAAATAGAAAAATAAACTACTTCACTATGTCTGCACTGCAGTGTTACATGTTTGATAATAAGCCCGTAGCTGTATTATTTGATCGTGAAAACAATCCATGGTTTAAGGCTAATGATATATCAGAGATTCTAGAATACAAAAGACCGCGAAAAGCAATAAATGATCTAGTTAAGGAGAAATATAAAAAGATGCGTAAGGATATAAATGGAACTAGTTCCGTTTTACCCTATAATTTTCAAGAAAGAACCGTATTCATAAATAAACCAGGTTTATATTCCTTAATTATATCGTCTAAGATGAAAATAGCTAATCGCTTTCAAGATTGGGTGTTTGAAGAAATCCTACCATCAATTCGCAAGTATGGAGAGTATAAAATTAAAAGAGAAAACCTTAAGTTGACTCACTCCTTACATAAAGTGTTGGCAAATAATCAAAAACTAATTGAAACGTTAGTTGATCAAATGCCTAAGGTTGCTGTTATGCCTGATGATATGGACTTAAAACATATCTTTTGTGTACTGGAAAAAAACACATACTATGAAAAGTATGGAGTAATTGAGTACAAGTGTATTCGTACAGAAAAAAGACGATTTAAAAGAGCATTGAAGAAAGCTAAGAAAGATGGTTTTGTACCAAGTTTTACAAGATATTCTGTACCAAACAGTATAAATATACTGAATAAAGCTAAGGAGGTTATGCATGATTATGGTATGCATTATGAATCTTCTTTAAATAACATATTGACACCCCATAATTTTGTAAATATTGTTAAAATTGTTCTTAATGAATAAATTGTATGAATGTATGTGTGAATGTGAGAATTATCAGATTGAGAAGTTAAGGTATTTACTTTGGCTACTCCTTCGAAAAGTGTGGTTTGAGTGAAGGTCACTGGCGCGGTTGACTAAAAGACCCGTAAACCATGTGTATGTGTGTGGAAAACGACGTACACCCACCTCCTCGTAGTGTTTTCTGGGTAACGCTAAGAGGTGTACAACTAATATCTTGTAAACCACATGGATTTGTTATATATTTATTTTTTAATGTATTCATAGCTATTTATAGAAATAACTTTTATTTAAAAGAAATTTGTAACAAACAGTTTAAATTAAACAAATTTAAAGCATTTTAAATACATACAATTTATAAATGTTGTAGCAAAACATTTCATGCTTTACTAATGATAATTATAGATGAAATCAATGGAATGTGTATATATATATTGATATACAAATATAAGTCTTGTAATTAATGAAGCTAGAAAAAAGAAATAAAGATAGCATCAAATAAGTGTTACTTTACAAAATAGTAAAACCGAAAATGCAATAAACTCTTAGATTATACAAAATTTGAAGGTAGCATCCAATTAGTGTAAATATATATAAAGGGAAAAGGCTTTTAACTAAAAATACAATAAACACTGGTTTTAAGACCTATATTTAGGTAGCACCTAATTAGCTTCATATATGTGAAATTGAAAAGGATTTTTATCTGTATGCTACAATTATACTGTTTGTACTTTATAGTTATAGGTTAATATAGAAAATGTCAAACCTATTTGTTTTTGTTTTACAAATAATGAAGAAAAATCCAATAAACACTTGTGTCTAAGATACAAATGCTGGTGTCACCGAATCAGTGCTACCTTTAAATGGAGTAAAAGCCTTATATATTCAAAAAATGGAAAAAAATATTTGCCTAAATATTATATTTAACATGTTTTTTTATTTCAAACTAACGTGTTAATAAATTGATTTTGAACCATAAAAATATAATAATGAAGCTAAAACATACAATATATACTGGTTTTAAGACCTTTATTTAGGTAGTACTAAATCAGAGCTACCATTAAGTTAATAAAATCGCTACTTAACATTTAACTATAAAATTGGTTTTATTTATTCAAACTTTAATTTTACCGATTGTTACTCTACACATAATGCTAAAACCACTAAATCTGAAATTTGCCCATATATAATCCCATGACACTTTATAGATACAACTCATTCATCATGTTCTCATTCATTTTGATTTTTATATAAGATAGTAAAAACTCAAAACTTACTACTTATTTTCAAGATAAAATAAAGGTAGCAACGAAAAAATCGGTGCTATCTTGAAATAGTTATAAGAATTAAAATATAGTATGGTTTTATTTAATTAAAATAATGTTTTACACATATCTGTACAAAACTAATTCTGAACCTTAAGGCTTAGAACCCTGACATATTGTCTTTACTTCATAGATATAGCTCAACCCTGTGATTATACATCTTGTGAATTTCGAAATAAAATAATAAAAGGATAAAACACATTAACTTTTATATTTATAGCTACACTACATTTTTGTGCCACCTTTACATAAAATATATATTAATTCAATTATGATGATTTTTATATGTATTTATTCTAAATTTAGGCACAAATAAAAAAAAATCATACATATAATGATGTGATATACTCCTTATTCTATAAACACAGCTTACTCTCTGATCGTTCCCCCTTAGAAACACTTTTTATACAAAAAAAAAAAAAAACTTGTGCTATTATAAAATAAAAAAAACTATTAATATTCACTTTTTTTATTTGTTCTCTGATTTTACATATATGATAAGGAAAGCCAGAACTGCTATATTAAGTTATGATTTCAAGGCTAAATAGAGCTACAACCAAATAAGTGAACCTGTTTACTGAAGAAACGAGAAACATATATTTATGAATAAACAATTTTACACTTCCTTAAACTAACTGTTGCCTGTTTACACTCCACAAATAAGACTCAAATCTCTAATTATAAATTATAACATTTTAAACATAATTATTTTTTAAATCTTTTAACGCAATAAAATTTACTTCCATAATTAAATAAAATTGTGGTATAATGTAGGAAAAAGCTACATATATATCCAATTACGAAACATTTCCATTCATTTAAACTAAAATGTAACCCGTTGTTTACTCTATACAGAAGGCTAAAACCTTGAAATCCGAACTTTTGGATATGGAATCCTAATATTTGGTAATTTTTTCATATACATTTTTAGTACTCTTGCTCTGAGCTTTGTGAATAAAAATCTCAAGATATAACTGATGGCTTGATTTGGACCTTCAACTGATGTAAACTTCCATCCTGACCCTCCACCTTCATGCTCCGGCAGTTTTGTGAACAATTCTTTCACACATTCATTAATAATTTTATTTACATCAGAATACGATTTTTCGTTATAAAACCTCTCATTGATATTTCACCATCTGTGTTACTGCATCCAAAAATAAACCTAATTTTACAAAATGTAATCACGATTCTTCTTTTAAAGTTTGTCCAAACAATAATTTTGCCCCTGTTAAAAAAAGTTTTCCAAATCAAGCTGTACATCATTAATTTTGTGATAACCGGCGTCCTTGTAATGCTGTAGTCTGTAGCTGTATGGTTCCGTCTTTTTCTTTTTACGTGTCCATCTCCGTGTCTGTGTCCACATTTTTTATCTTGGTAGCTAGGTATGTCTTGCTGACAACTAAAATTTTATTTCTAGCGAGGGCTGTTTCTCAATTTGATCGTATCTTTCATTTTTACAGTAAAAACTTGACTGATAAAGGGAATTAATTGAGTTTTGTTGAAGCTGCTTATTTACAGGCAAGCGAAACCTGTATTTTCGAACAAGATATTTTACAGCGAAACGGGTTTTAGGTTGAAAGAGGTTGCTTTTGGTTTATTTTACTCTCATCCACAGAAAACTAAGCTAAAAATAAAAAAAAAAAATAGAAAAAAGGGAAAAGAAAACAAAAGAAAAAATAGAAAAAAAACAATAGAAAAAAAGAAGAAAAAAAATTGAAAAACAAAAGAAAAAAGGACAAAATTGAAAAACAAAAGAAAAATAAAAATAAATTCTGAAAAAGTTTTACGCGCAAAATTTACTTTTTCAGAATTTTTTTCTATTTTTCTTTTGTTTTTTAAATTTTGTTCTTTTTTTCTTTTGTTTTTTTCAATTTTTTTTCAATTGTTTTTTCTATTTTTTCTATTGTTTTTTCTATTTTTTCTTTTGTTTCTTTTCCCTTTTTTCTATTTTTCTATATTTTTAGCTTGTGTTTTCTGTGGATCAGAGTAAAATAAAAAAGGAAAAAAGGGAAAAGAAACAAGGGAGAAAAAGGGAAAAGAAACAAAAGAAAAATTAAAAAACAAAGAAAAAATAGAAAAAACAATAGAAAAAAAGAAAAAAAATTAAAAAACAAAAGAAAAATAGAAAAAAATTCTGAAAAAGTAAATTTTGCGCGCAAAATTTACTTTTTCAGAATTTTTTTCTATTTTTCTTTTGTTTTTTAATTTTTTTTCTTTTTTTCTATTGTTTTTTCTATTTTTTCTTTGTTTTTTAATTTTTCTTTTGTTTCTTTTCCCTTTTTCTCCCTTGTTTCTTTTCCCTTTTTTCCTTTTTTATTTTACTCTGATCCACAGAAAACACAAGCTAAAAATATAGAAAAATAGAAAAAAGGGAAAAGAAACAAAAGAAAAAATAGAAAAAACAATAGAAAAAATAGAAAAAACAATTGAAAAAAAATTGAAAAAAACAAAAGAAAAAAAGAACAAAATTTAAAAAACAAAAGAAAAATAGAAAAAAAATTCTGAAAAAGTAAATTTTGCGCGTAAAACTTTTTCAGAATTTATTTTTATTTTTCTTTTGTTTTTCAATTTTGTCCTTTTTTCTTTTGTTTTTCAATTTTTTTTCTTCTTTTTTTCTATTGTTTTTTTTCTATTT
>JAQYXR010001307.1:0-35873 GCA_030545055.2 Neoaliturus tenellus | reverse complement strand
CTTCAGGGATGACGAGCCGCCAAGGTCACCATCATCATCAACTTCCTCGGCCTACTCCTCCAGATCGTCCATGAAGACTCAAGCCAGTCCAAACTTGGAATATTTCTCCTGACTAATATTTATATTTTGTTTCCTTACTTTACTTCAATATGCTTATTATTGTATTGTAATAAAAGAATAAAAAAATAAAAAAAAACCTATCTTGCTACAGTTTTGTAGCAAGATAGGATTTTTTTAAAACACAAATTGGATGACCTTGAACAGGTTCTAACATGTACAGGTGTAAACGTAACCACAAATTTAAACATTTTTTTTTATTTCCTAATGGTTAACCTTGAAACTTCCCCCACCATTTTTCCTCTTGGAGACCTGAGAAACAACACCAATGTGTTTCATTACATCTTGATCTTTCAAGCTGCAACATGGATGTCCCACCACCAATATATGAGGCTGATGTAGCAGGAGGACAGAGAAGGAGATGCCAGCATTTGGATCTAGTGGAGTTGATGGAAAGGAGAATTGAAGAAAGGCAGATCAGGAAGGATACCATCCTAACACAAAAAATTTTAAAATTGGATCTTGTCATGCTTCTGGCCTTACTCATTGCAGTCTTCGTCTACTTGGTCTACGCAGTCATATACTGTCTAAGGTGCACGGAGTGTGCTGACAAGGGAGCCAACTTGCCAGTTTTCAACGCTACTCTTTAAATAAAATTTTCTTTTTTAAAACTCCAAATGGTTGACCTTGAACATGTCTCAACCTGTCTGGTTGTATCATGAAACAGAATTAATTTTCCTCTAAGAAACCAAACCCCTACCACCACCACAATTCCAAAAGAGCAATCCTACATGCAAGTCTGACTTCATTTCCGGCTCAGCTACGCTAGCGGTTACACGGTACAATGAAGTGGGAATTACTTGTTGACAACCTTGAACACCTGAAAGAAATTTATCAAAAACTGCACATGTTATTACTTCAACATCCAGGAATGGTAATTAAAATGGATTTGGAATACGACTGTCCAACCATCGACAGTATGGATATACCCGAAGGAGTGGTCCACAATACAGAAGAAGAAACTTGTTGCTGTGAAAGTAGCACTTCAACAACAACAAGCACAAGTCCATCCAGCTCATATGAGGATGAAGGCGGATTTTTGTAAATAAAAATTTAAATTTTTTTTTAAAACTTCAAATGGTTGACCTTGAACAGGTTTCAACATGTTGAAGAATATGGATGAAGAATAAAAAATTTTTTTTTCTTCAATCTGATCACTTAACCCCCACCACATAACTGGGTACCTAGGATGCACGGAGTGACTTGGTCAGTCGCTATTCAACTCTTGCAGTGTGCACATCACACTTTTTCCGCTCAATTTACATAACTGGAGTTCTAAATGAAATATTTGGCTAAAACTTACATATTTCACAAGTTTTAAGCGAAACTAAAAATCGCGAAAAAAAAATTATTTTTTTTTTTATTTTCATATGGTTCAAAATTTTACAAGTCCCAAGGTCACCTAAGAAAACAATTAGAAAAAAATTATTTTTTTTTCATATAGCTCAAAATTTTACAAGTCCCAAGTTCATCTGAGAAAAAATAATATTATTTTTTTTCATAATGTTTCCAACAAGTACAAACTCGAATGAGTTGTTGGAAAAAAAATAATTTTTTTTATTTTTTCGCATCTGACCACTTTACCCCCACCACGCGGTCTGGTACCCGGACGGCGCGGTGCTGTCCGGTCAGTCGGCGTCCGGCTCCCGCGCGGTGATGACACCACCACCGTCGGCTGTTCGCAATTTTGTTTCCAGTTGGGCTTCGGGTTTCTCCAGTGGGTAAGTGGAAATAAAAATTATTTATTTTTTTAGTTTTAAGAGTGGGGTTGCTGGGGTTCAGGTCAATGGCCTCTGAGGAATGCCTTACGTCACATTTGGTAGGTTTTTCGGTCTGGTCGCTGGGAAAATAAATTTTTCTTTGCACTTTTGTGGTTTCTCGTGGATTTTCACTCCACAGCCGAATACTAGGAACCACAAGAGTGCAAAGAAAAATTTTTTTGTCTTTCCGCGTGACCTTGACCTTAATTACGTCAATGACGTCATTATGGTGACGTCAGCGGTGATGACGTCGTCATGACGTCATTTCTATTACGTCATACCTATGACGTCATAGAAATGACGTCATCGATGACGTCACCGATGACGTCATTCGTGACGTCAGTGACCTTGGTGACGTCAGCATTCCTCAGGGGTCATTGACCTGAGCCAGCAGCCCTACTTTGCCACTACTTACGCTGTAGCCCATAGAAATATAAACAGTTTACAGTTCCATGCTGTAGCCGCGCGACTATGACTCACACTGCTTCGCATGTAGGAATAGCACAAAAACATAGCTCCAGTCGTCGCGGCTGATACGACTAGACTGCTCATGCAAGCATTTTAGTCGTACGGCTCGAGCCGCCTCACTAGAGCCGCTTCCGCCGCTAAAACATGCGAAGCAGTATGAGTCATAGTCACGCGGCTACAGCATAGACCTATAAACATGTTTATATTTCTATTGGCTACAGCCGTACGACTGGAGTCGCTAGAGTCGTCGCTTAGGAATGCTACCTTTTTACCGGTAACCTTTTCAAAATTTTTTTAATAATAAAATTTCCTAGTTACTGTACTTGCAAATAATGAATTAAAGTAACAGTACCGGGAGCCGAGCTTCGCTCTATAAATATGTTGTAATGTAAATGGAGCGAAAAAAAAGTTTGCCCGTACAAACGGAGCTTGTTTTAGAGTAGGCCTATAAGAAAGATAAGATAATAAGATATAAATATTTCATTTTTTTCAATTTTCCAGAATTTTTTATTTTCTACTGGGCATTTTAGCGCACTGTCTGTAACATATACTAATATAAAAAAACCCCGTCGATACCCGTCGATACCGTAGTTGCCCGTCGATACTTGACGGATACAGCTCCATTAGTGGTAAATGAAACGCTATATTAGTGCAAATATATGCAAGGTAGGCCTAATATGTAATATGTAAGGTAGTCTGGGACGGTGGCGGCGTCCTGTAATCCAGCTACTTTTGGAGGTCACGAATTGTCGATAGTTATAAACGATGGCTTGTGGGTGCGATATTCCCTGGTGGGGATTAACGTCCGCACTAGTGAAAACTAGTTCATCCATAAAAACCATCCTCATAATTAGACCAATTCGTATATAAGAGGTCAAAATTGTGGTTCGGATCCCACGTTAAACTGTAGGTCCCTAGATACCATTGACTGTTGGGATATGAATTAACAGTCCTGTCTAAGGAGAATGCAAGTCAGTAACATATAACAAATACACCACCAGATATAAACCAGATAACAAGTCAGTAACAAGACTACAAGATTGCGCCACAATCATCCCTACATTCATCCTCATTCATACTTGCTTTAAACTACCTATTGAGTAAGGTCGCCATTTCAATAAAGGTATTAAAGGAATTAAAGGAATTAAAGGTATTAAAGTCTATAAAATGCACTTCTTTAAACTGCCATTTCCTTGCAATAATTTTTCTTGTAACAAATTTGAAAACTAAGAATTGATTAAAAAATCAATTAAACTTTGTAGTTTACATGTGATATTAGTATTTGGAATACCAATACCGATAGGAGAGACAGGACTGTAATTTAACATTACACCTAGCTTACTCTGGCGTCGGGACGGGGGCAGTAGGCTTAATTATTTCCCTGACGCCGCCGCCACTGGTGTCGAGTTTTACATACACTTTTATATTGGCTGAATCGTATGTGTCCCTACACTTGTCGTGCATCCGTTTATCAGGGGTTTTTGTGGTAATACTCCTGAGCAGGTTATTTGGAATAAATCTGTAATTTTTGAGGATTTTTAATCGCAATATTTTGTTTATCTAAATGACAACATGTGGATTGTCATTTTGAAGAGTGGAAAAAATAGACGAAAAAAGTTTTTGTGAGAATTGTACCAAAATACGCAGATTTAAACTTTACAGACATTAAGTAATAACAAAAGCCCTCAAAGAAAAAAAGTATTTTCACAATAAAAAACCTTTGATGCTGTATTTTCCTTCTTTTGAAATGAAGGAGGTACAGTAGTTGGTAAACCAACTACTGGGGAAGCTACCAAAGTCAGACAGGGACAAAACCTGACACTTTCGTCTGGCTCGGTTGGGACAAGGTCTGACAAAGACAAAGTCAGACAAGGACAAGATGTGACACATTCCAATCCACATTCCTGAGGTGGCAGGTTTTGTCTGGACCGGTCCGGACAAAGTCTGACAATTTTCAGTTTGGCCCGCCGGGGACAAGGTCTGACAAAGACAAAACCTGACACATTTGCCTCCCACACGCCGCAGATGAACCGCGCCAAATCACCCGCCGGTATTTTATTTCTGTAAATACAGGGTGCTTTATATGAGATGTATTTCTAAAACCTATGATTAAAAAAAAAAAAAAAAAAAAAAAAAAAAAAAAAAAAAAAAAACACGATAGAGATAAGTCATAAAAAAGACCGGCTAGACAACTATAACCCAGCAGCGTCGCGGCCATGGGTGGAGATGCGTTCGCCGCTATTATCGGTGACATGGCTGACTTTAAGGACTCACAACTAAAAAAAAAACGTAAAACTAAGAAATGTGTAATTTTTACACAATATTCAGTAAACATTCTTTTCACAATTGATGTATTTTTAACACATCAGTTCAAAATTACCGGTCAAATTTATATTGGTGAGAAAATACTGGATAGGAGCTATTTTTATTTCACTTTGAACAACTAAATCTACAGTTTTACTGGACCGATTTTAATAATTAATAGGTTGTTGGAAAGCTTCATCCGTGTAGATGTGCAAATAATTATAAGAGCTCTATTTTTTTTTTTAAGATTTATGGTGAAATAGTAATCAAATGTGATCTACAAGAAATAAATTGAAAACGTGGTTATCACATTTATTTAATTTGGAGGCAAGTTTTAGCTGCCAATATTGAGTGTTTAAAAAAAATGCATGGTGCCAATATGTAAGAAATGTAATTCTCTTTCAGAATTTCACCATCCACTTTTTTGATTTCCTTGAGGACTTAATTAGTTGAAAGGGCGGCGCACAATATCGTCGGGCCTTGTGTCAGAAAATGTGTCAGGTTTTGTCCGGACCGGTCCAGACAAAGTCTGCCAGTTTTCAGTTTGGCCCGCCGGGGACAAAGTCAGACAAGGACAAAGTCTGACACATTCCATTCCGCGTCATTAGGCGGCGGGCCGTCTCGGACAAAACCTGACACAAAACCGTCAGACTTTGTCCCTGTCAGACCTTGTCCCTGTCAGACCTTGTCGCGTCCCCGTTGGTACCTTCCATCATTAACGACAGTGGATATTTTTGCATTGTAGGGCTGGCAGGTAATCTACTGAATACTGTTAAATACAGCCCTTAACTGATCCTAAGTCAATTTTTCTTCTCCAAGATTAGTTTTTAGCTGTCTAAAATAAAAATAAAAATAAAGTATCATAAAATATAATAATTATAAACGTTTCTAGGCCATAGTAAACAAAATCCTTCTTGAGGTTTTGCTCATCCACACTGCATTTAGACAAAATACCTTATGTGTTTACAATCAGCGGATTGAAAACATGTACAATGAATTACTGTAAAGGTTTTAAAATTTCGATATTTTTAATTTAAGGAAGTAAGATAACGTTACTTACATAATTAAATCACTTTCTTTCAATAAATGACAATACATCATTATAACTGTAAACGTTTTTATGTGCTGGCCATAATAAACCAAATCCTTCACGAGCTTTTGTCCATCCAATTGTCAGCTCTGTAGTATTTCCTTAGAAATTTAACTAAGAACCTTTTCTGTGACTTAATTTTAAGAAAACTGTCTTCATGTAGATAAATAAGTGTCTTCATGACTGAGTAAACTGAAGTTTATTGGGTTTGAGAAGAGCTGTATAAACTGAAGCCATTCATGGAACAACAAAACACTTAACTTGTTAAAACTGAAAATAAAACTTTATCTTGCAACCAATTATTTTTTCATACTATTCGGTTTCTTTATCTGGCCAAGACTTTAGGGACACCCGGTATATTAAGGAATTAATACAAGGTTAGTTGAAAAATTCACATGATATTGTCGTTATTTCATAAAACAAATGTCACGCTAAAATTATTACATCTAGACAACTTAAAAGATATGTTTTATAAAACTGTTGTTAGTTATGAGCCTATATATTTAAAGGAAGATTCAGTTTTTTAGTTTAATTAAAATTTTAGTATATTTAGTATTTTTTAGTTAGATTTAGTTGTTTTCTTTAAATATCGGTCTTCAATTGATTTCAATTGATTCAAAAAATTTTTCTTCAAAAATAACTCAATTCTCTATGAGTTCAAAAATTTCCCGGCGATTACATCTAACTCACTTCTCTCTTAAAGCTAAATGTACATCAGATGGAAGCGTAAAACATATTTATGCTCTGTTCCATCATAATTAGATTTACAGCTCGGTACGCAACATTACGTTGCATTTATGACACGGGATTTAATAATTATTATTACAGTATATACCTCCACAGCATTGATTAGTCTACCGCAAGTAAATACTGTTAAAACGTGTAAAGCCATTAAAAATTAAGAAAAAAAACACAGTTGTAATTGAACGTAAGGGTGGCAAATGGCAAGTACAGTGTACAGAGATCAGGTGGCTCGCAGCGTTCAGGAATCAGGACACAACAGAAGGCCTTCGATAGTGACGTCACAGTGGCGGCGCGGGGAAGCCTGCCGGAGCGTAATTAGTTACCGTTGGCCCCGCCTATTCCCCAACAGCTGATTGAGCCGCTCATAGTCAATGCGGCGCCGCTGTGGGGGAGGGGGAGGGGTCACCAAAGGTACGCCGCTCACCGCTCCCACAGCCGCAGCGAGCGACGTCGACCACAACTCTTCAGCGAGTGATCAGGATCAGTGATGCCAGCATGTACTACACTACAGCCAAATAATAAATAGATCTGTATCACTCATCTACAACATACATCGCTTTAGTTTTCTAATCAAAACCTTAACAAATGTTTTAATGTAAACAAAGGAGACATTTTATGGGTCCTTTTGAAACGGCGCGCTCCTTTATTAAATTACTTTGTAGACGCTAAGTGTCGCCAGTCCCTGACCCGGGACCAATCCCATTAATGCTCACATTTTGCTCACTGTTTTGCACCACATATTTTCGGTTACATATACTAACAGATCAATAACCATTGTAGCCTACCCTCTATCTTTGTTATGAATAGCTGCCTCTTTGTTATGAATAACTAGATATTCTGGCTCGTGTACTGTATTTACTGTTTACAGGTGCCAAACTTGAAAATAAATTAATTTACTGAGCAAGGTTAGTCAAATGGAAAATAGCCAACTTTAAGGGATTGTAGGGCCCTTCCATTTGGATGGATTTCTACCACATGCTTTAGAAAAAACTTTCCGCCGAGGTCTATCCAATGTTACCAAAATAATTAAAATGAGTTAAAAACTGTAGAAGGAATTCCTTGCACAAAAAAACGTGTTACGTATTAAATATGTATAAAATCTTTCTTACTAAATCCGTAAGGAATTTCTTGTGAACAGCAAAACTATTTTATTTATGAACCGATTTTGATGTTTGAGCTGTCAAATTAAAGGGAATTCTCTGTAGACGTCTTGGACACCCTCACTTCAATGTGCTTCGCCCCATTGGAATTTAAAGTTTCTATGTATTTTAAAGATAAGGAAAAATTAATTAAGTTTACCTAACGTATGATTCATTTTATGAAAACAAACAGCTGTCTTCTAAAAAATAACTTGTCTTCCCTCTGTCATTTTAATTTATTTAGTTTTTCTGTTTACTTATCAGTTTACTTTCAAATTCAAATACAACGATGACTGACGAAATGGGATAGTGTTTATTAACATGCACTTTTCATTCAGAGTATTAGATAGCGACAATTAGTTTGGCCCACTGATAACAACTAACTGCTACTAATAGCAAATGTAAACTGACCAAAGTTTCATTTGATAACGTTGAAACACCGACAATGTTCCTGCAACTCTAAACCCCCCAAATATCTAAACCCCCAAGGTCCTATTAGACCCTGAGTAATATATTTGAATACTCTTCATAACATCTACTACGAATGAATAAATAATAATCGAATCTAGAGCGAAGCACAACTATGTAAGAAGGCAAAATGCCCAAAAATGAATACCTCTAAGTTCTGTTTTAGGTTATTATTAAGTAATTATATTAAAGTTTATTGATTTTCAAGTATAATAATTGTCCGTGCCATTAAAATAAGTTTTTAAAACGTTTGCACTTTATAACTTTACTGGATGAACGACTCGAAAATGAGAGAATTCTAAGAGTTGAATGTTGGTGCAAAAATCAATTGATAAAATCAGATTTCAATGGCGAATGATTACACTACAAGGGAAAATTAGACCGACTTACAGCTTCCAGAAAAAATGTTAGGATAAAATTTAGATGTCCTTTCGTTGATGAAATTACTTTGAAGATTAATGAAATAATAATCAGCATTTAACTTTCCAATGAGACATCCATCGGTAATTGGTTTAGTGGTGTTTGAGTTGCTAGTCCAAGGTCTATGCACTAGATATGGACTTTGAAAAATATTTAATACTGCTGTAATACTAAACAAAATAAAAATTCGGTAATTTACATTTGGCCTGTTTTATGCAATATTCCGAAAGTCAATGGTAAACAGAACGATTTTTCGCTGTTATCGTCAGATATGTAAGTAGCATTGTATAAGCAATGTCATAACACTCTGTTAACTATTTACGTATGAGTACATATCTTAAATTTAAGCCCATCTTTAGGTGTTTGCAGAAAAAAAATTATTAGACAAGCAAACTTTTTGAATTAGTTTCGTTAACTAAATGATTTTGACTATTTAGAAATGTATAATTTATCATGTGTAAATGATAGTTTAGATTATTTTTATTTCTGATTATTTTTTGTTTAGATTATTGATTATTTTTAGAGTTTTTAGAACACCGATCTGAAAACGTGTTCTGACATTGCGACCTCTGATTTGTAGTGAAGGTGATTTTTAGATCCAGTCAAAACATTTCTATTAGATTTATGCATTTAAGAAACGTTTAATTAGAAATGAGCATCTTAAGGAATAAACACAATTGAGATGTGCAAGACCTGTGTACGTTAGACTGGTTGTTTTTTTTACCTGATAATCAACATTTAAATAAAGGCCAGGGCGATATAATGTCTGTCTAGTCAGAGCACTCTGCCTTTCAGAAATTACTGTAAACGAAGACATTGATATAAAAAACCGGTATAACGTGCTATGTTATTCGCAAATGTGGGTTACAATTTGATGGAGTGTTAGGTATACAAATGTTCATCGAAATCTTAATTTAACTTTAACTTAACGTAAATCCACAAAGAAGAAATGTTTTATATTTCCGTGTCTGAGCTTTTGAAGAGGAACGCATTATTATGGCATTAAAAATAAATATGAATTTAGTATATTAATTATATAATTTGTGGAAAGGTTTCTTCCCACCTAACGTACCAACCGTAAAACGTGACTTTGTAAACTAGAGTATAACTTGACGAATCCCTTACGAGATCGGTGATCACGCTAAGCGTTACCCATGTGGGATGTCACAGCAACAAAAATTGGATTTAATAATTTGTATAGGATAAAATTTTTGAAATATGCAATTGCATTTCTAAAATGGGAACAATCATATTCTTTACGGCTTGGTTTAAAATTAATTATACGTCAATCTTTTATTCATGCCACCCAAAGGATTGAGAAAACCAAGGGATTGGTGTGAGTTAAGGGTACACTCAACCTTTATTTGCCATGGACAAATGAACGACATATAATGAAAATTACTTTTTCATAATTATTTTATTATTATAAGGTTATACATCATTATTTATATCTATAATTTTACGACATATATGATTTAATTTTTAAACTTAAATTTAAGATCCAATATATTTAAATTACAACTATGAGAGACTAATTTCTGTCTTAGATTTCTTGAATTTATACAGGAAGTTCGATCATTGTTGCAGAGAAGCGCATACACTCACATTCTTCATTTATCTATAGGACGCTGCGACATCTGAGTGCCTCGCCGTCCAACAGTGCATGGTAGCGAGTGCGAGGCGGACCTCGACCACGCCAGCCGTCCGCCATCCCCGGCGACGGGGGTGGGATGCGATACGGTCCAACAATGAGGTTGTAAAACACGTCACCGCGACACTGTCACGGGAAACATTGGAACTCGGCAGCAACCGGGGGGCCGACCGCGCCGCTGTACACAACGGGCACGTGCCACAACTGCACTCAAACGGATCATCGATACGCTGATTCTGATGGCCTTGGAAATGCAGTGTACAGCTAGAGTAAAGCAATTACACCACCCGTTTCACAGTAATATTTTTATACTAAATGGTCATTTACTACAAGCCATGCTTGTTAGAGATGTTCTCAACATAAAAATAAAAACTTTCATTGAACCTTATTAACACATTCTATTTATAAAAATAAATTATAATAAAACAAACATCACACATATTAATATTTGAAAGTGGGAATACAATTTTAATGGGATTTTGGTAATGAAAATCGTGAACTTATAGGACATCACTCTAAGAACGATTGTGTGAATGGAATTCTGCCTATCTATGAGTCCACCTTAACTTTATTATATTAACTCACAATGACCGAAACGGAAATGGCAGGCAAACAAAGTTTACATTAAAATAATTTGTAAAGCTTAAAATGCAATAACTTTCTTAATACTCAACCTTTTGACGTCGTGTTTGTGATTTATTACTCCAAATGCAAAGACGTTTAAAATTATGTATGATGTGACAAGCGCCAAAGGATATTTGTGTAAGACTTCCAAGAGGGACATCCCTTAAAAGGGTGTTTAAATTTAAACTTCTTTGGCCCTTGTCACATCATACACCATTTTAAACGTCTTGGCATTTGGAATAATAAGCCATAAACCCGACGTCAAAAGGTTGAGTATTAAGAAAGTAATTGCACTTTTAAGTTTTACCCGTATGATTTTAATGGAAAATTTGTTTGCCTGCCATTTTCGTCTCGGTCATTCGTTTGAAGTCTAGTTTGCGGCGTTGTATTCTGCTAAGTAAGACCTTTAATTTAATACCAAATTCTACCTATGCTGCTATTTAAGAATTTTACTGACTCCTCGTGAACCGTCCCCCTAAGGGATAAAAAAAGTGATAATAGCTTAAAAGAGTAGATATTTATGGTTATTATTTCTATGGTTACTATTTTTTACATATCTAGTAGTGTTGGAAGACGGTTTATTATTTCAAGCTGAACAACAGTAGTAACACTTATAATGCTAATCAAGAAGTTATCACATGGAAATTAGCCAAATGTATTACTGTTATACCAAGTTTCATTATTTGATCTATAATGGTAAAAAATATATTTCACCGTTCCGGTACTTTTCAATCACACTATTTAAATGCATATAATTTTACATGGAGAGTGTAATGATGCGATTGTGGTTGCATGGTGGTTGCTTTTTTCGTATTACATCATAAATCACTCATTAAATAGGCATAAAATGTTAACTTAATCATTTTATTGAGATGTTGAAAGTGGCTTTGGAACGCTGTGTATATCACTAATCTCTTGGATATACCGTGGCTTCAAACGACTGTGAACTTCAAAATATATAACACCATTTCTTGAGATGCTCACAGCGTTTTGAAACCGTATAATATTGGCCTCAATGAGCGGTGGCTTCAAAGCGCGGTATACACCTATATATATATATATATATATATATATATATATATATATATATATATATATATAAAACACGATTTCACATTTCAATACTCAGGATTACCTACTTCATTTATTAGTAATATATTCCTAACTAATCATTTTAATCATACAAATTTTATCTATAAGAATCTAAGAAATCTTTAAGATCTAAGAAATCTAGGAAATATGCGAATCTGATTCATACCTTAAAAAGGGAATATCTGATTAAAATAAATATAATGGATCAGTCATTTGACCCAATTTCGATATTATTTAGGGTTGATTTTACGATCTATATTTAATTACAAACTAGTAACTTTTGTAAGACCTGAATAAATGTTAATACATGAGACCATCGGCCCATTGTTTCCAATGACTATTAAAATGATTTCAGAAGTGATCCAATTTTATGTTATTGAATGTCTAATAATAATACTAACTAGTGGCGTAGAAATTCGTTTTAAAATGTTTCTTTAAGAGCCTATTTCTTTATTTCGTGTCTTCCCACTAGATCCGAGTCCCACTAGATGGGGACATAAAATTGACAGCAAACTGTCCAGCTAGATCCGCGACAAATATGTGGTCCTAATGAGGGGATTAACGATTCCCGCTAGATCCGCGCGGCGGCGAGGGCAACCCTTCTTATTACTATTGCTTGACTGCACTCGATAGCAACAAACGCTAGAAACCCAGTGTTGTTGTATCGTTTTCAATACAACTCAATATGTATAAATTTCGTTAGCATAACTAATTTGTTCTTAAAATTTCAATTATTTCAATACCAAGTTTGATATAAATCGGTTGATATTTAATTATTGACGCAAACAATAAGTAATTACAGCACCCTAAAAGGCCGAGTGCGGTTATCCGTGTGGGTTCATGACGTTCGTGGGTCTTTTATCCAATTTTGTGTATGTTTGTGCGACATACGACAGGTCCCTCTAATTGAGGTACCATTTTCACAAAGGGGCACGCAATTTCGGGTGGTGTTAACAATGAACTTATCGTACTTCTTTCCTCATCCCTTATGTTTCTAAGTGTAAAAAATTTAACAATTTCATGTTCAGTTACAGTATTGGCAACTATTTTTAAGGTTTATGCCTACCAGTGAAAAAGGAAAGTTTTATTTTACACGACTACTCTGCTGCTGAGCGATTTTCCGAGAAGGCGGGAGGGGTCTAATCACCCTCACGGAGAGCGCGGATCTAAAGGGACTCTCCCCCGAAGTAGCGACCGGACTAATTAGGGTTACTTTGGAATTTGGATCTACCGGGACTCGGATCTACTGGGACTCGGATCTACCGGGACTGCACCCTTTATTTTGTTCAGTGGTCTGACTAAAATAAAGTTAATACTATAATAAAGTTAATAATCAATGATACTTTATGACAACTGATCAAAGTCAGATAGTACCAAGACTAGGGGGTTTGACCGTTCATAGTCAAAACATTAAAATGCCACTGGCGTAGAAACACAGGAAATAAAAATAAAAAGTAACATCTATCAGAGCTTGACTACAAAGTACATTCAATGTTGAATTGAACAGTTTCTCTCATTTGACTAAAGTATTAGTAGTTTCAAAGCAAGTCAAAATCTTCTTAAAGTGGATGTAAGTTACCATAAAAATGATATAATACTAGCGTGTAAAATTGTTTAATATTTTATTTTTCTTAGAAATATTTGCGAAAATTTAATTTCCAAATGCTTTTAACATGTTAATCTAAGGAAAAATATGTTCGGTTGAAATTTTATGGGTGGCCAATTCACTTATCATTATTGCAATTTTAACAGTCGACCAATTGCTCGATTGATTGGATTATATTTACAATGTGCGGTCGCTGGATGCCCGAAGTGGATCGTCACCTGTCCAACATAACCAACAGGATCAGAGTGGTGGCAATCAGCAGAGTAGCATTAGGATAATTAGCTTTGGAAATTTGATCCTGTTTGATACTTTGATTTATTCGGTAAAAATTCGAAGAAGAAACCAGTTTGAAATTTTTTACTTATCAGGTATCTATAAATATAGAATTTTCTTTTATAATCAATAAATTTATACCAAAATCAGTACGTTTTCGATGTTCAAAAACTTTTAACACATCCTGCATTGATGTATGACACTTATATTTTTCTCAGACTCCCAAAATTTCTTTATAATTGTATTTCAGATCCTAAAAACAATTGCTGTCTTCTCCTTAAATAAGTTGAGTTTGCCACGTATTTAATAGAAAAGTTTGGTGGGTATTAAATTAACACTAAGACATAGCTAAAACTTCGTAAAAAATTGAAGATGAGGGTGAAACCAAACACATAATTTTTGTCTGTCGCCACCGCGGTGACAGATTGACTTATGAAAAAAGTATACTACTATATACTTAAAAACTAATAAAGCGATTTGGCCTTGTTAGGCCGACAACTATGTTTTTTTGCAGAAACCTTACGCTCAGTATTAGATTTTTAGCTATTTTCTTCAGTCATGTTTAAATTTTTAATAGAAACAGTACAAAACCTGGCCTTGTTACTATTATAAAGTAGACCTATTGATAGCATCATCAATTAATACTTAACTGAATAATAGTTAGAATAATGATAGTCTTAATTCATAATAACTGGATGACTAATAACTGGTAATTGGGTACACCCTCCATAGGAAATCAAACTGGCGACCTCAGGATTTCTACTATACCCACTTGGATCCGCAGTCGGTTGCGGTCTATGTTGCTATTGGACATGGCAGGTTGGTTTACGAGGTCCCAAACATTGCTGGGGTGTATGTTGTACTTCAGGGCCTGCACCCTAGAACTGGGAAGTTCACTACCCAATCCCAGCTCAAAGTACCGAGTTGGGTAACGGGCGTGGCTCCCTTTATCAACTGAAGTAGGCTGAAGTTCGGCTGTTCCGAGCCCTGGCGGAGGTGGCCTTGTGTCAATCGCGCGCTTACTGGGTGTCTCACTCCAGCCTCCCCCCAAAAGGGAGGGAATGAGTCAGGATGTCGGGGATCTGGGGCTTCCGTGCCTTCGAGTACGGTTGCAGTGCAGCCGGCGACTTTGGCGTGCGGGTTTCCAGTGACCTAGTTATTCCGCTTGGGATCCACCCATGACCCAAGTAAAACCTAAAATGGGGACCTCGGGATCCGGTTCAAGCCCCTGTCTTCGGCCAGTCCGGATATGGGGTTGGACTCGAGGGGGTCGTGGTTGTCGGTATGCTCGTCACACAGTTTCGGCTGTGGGGGGCCCTCCAGCCTCATCTGGGGGCGTTGCTCGCAAACGAAAGTGAGAAGTACCATGGGTAGTGGTGCCACTGTCACTCACAGCGGATGGTCGATTTGGGTTCACCGTCGGTTGAGTACCACAGGCCTAGTGAATTCTGGGTTTTGTGGGGGTCTAATCCGCCTTAATGTGATTTGGGATTGTTTCTAACGGTTCCATAAGTTCCCTGTCTGGGGGGTTTCCTTCAGACCGACCGGGTATGCCGAAAGGTCAGGTACCGGTCGCCACCAGGGGAACCCAATCCTTGACTTCGGTCTTGGAATTTGGAAACAAAACGAAAAAATGGAAATGGTCCAAAACATTGCGGGGTACTCGTTGTACTTCAAGGCGTGCTACCCCTATAACTGGAGTGTTCACCACCCAATACCAGTCCTAGTACTGGGTTAAAGGGCGTGGCGTCCTTTAAGATTGAAGTAGGCACTGTCTCTCAGGAACGGAGACTTTGTCGAGCCTTCGCTGCGGTGTCCTGTAATGGCCAAACAGTAATGGGTGTATGTTGTACTTCAGGACCTGCACCCTTAGAACTGGGATGTCCGCTACCCAATACCAGCTCAAAGTACCGAGCTGGGCGAACGGGCGTGGCTCTCTTTAAAACTGAAGGAGTCAGCTTCGGCTGTGCAGAGCCCTGGCGGAGGTGGCTTTTAGAATCGCGCGCTTACTGGGTGTCTCACTCCAGCCCCTCTAAAGGTGAAAATGACTCAGGATGTCGGGTATCTGGGGCTTCCGTGACCTTTGGGCGCGGTTGCAGTGTAGCCGGAGTCTTTGGCGTGCGGGTTTCCAGAGACCTAGTTATTCTGCTTGGGTACTACCCATATCCCAAGTAAAACCTAAAATGGGGACCTCGGGTTCCGGTTCAAGCCCCTGGCTTCTGCCAGTCCGAATATTGGGTTGGCCTCGAGGGGGCCGTGGTTGTCGGCATGCTCGGCACACAGCTTCGGCTGTGGTGGGCCCTCCAGCCTCATCTGGGGGCATTGCTCGCATACGAAAGTTGAAAAGTAGCTTGGATAGTGCTGCCACTGACACTCACAGCGGTTTGTCGATTTGGGTTCATTGCCAGTTGAGTACCACAGGCCTGGTGAATTCCGGGTTTTGTGGGAGTCTAATCCGCCTTAATGTGATTTGGAGCACTTGTTCTATAACTCCCCTAGTCGCAAGACAGGTCCGGTATGGCTAACGCTAGGTACGGACTGCCCGTGAGGGTAGGGGTAGCCACCAAAAGGACCTAGTCCTTATGGGAGGAGTCTGAACAAAATGGCAAATGGCAAATGGTCCTAAACATTGTATTAATTTACATAAATTGTTTATTCGTAAAATGAGAAGACCAACTTAATAATTTTATTCCACAAAAAGTCACATGAAATAAATTATATTTAAAAATTATCTTTTTAGAGATGGAGGACAATTCAATTTACCTTTAATTAGAGCAATCCATATTTTTACACATTTGCACTTCTCGGTTAACATATGTCTGATGGAAATTTAAGTTGAGACAAGTCATGATTTTCATTAAAACACTGTCCTTCATCATTCATTACACCATTATTGCTGAAATTCCATTATATTTACATTATACATACATTAATACATTATATGTGAAGAATATCAGTTTGCATTTTACTGATTTTTTATAACCTACTACACCAGACACACAAAGGGTGAAATACTCTTAATACGTAAATACAAATGGAAGACGATTAAACTGTCAAGAATTGTCGTCAAAACAACTACATTTGAAGCACTTTTCCGACGTTTTTTGTGTCACATTTATACAAAGGGAAGAATCAGCCAGTTTAACGCTTAGTTTCCATCAAAGCACGACTCGTTCGCAATGGCCAAATTTGTCAGTATTTAACCTGCCACTCTGAAGCTTCTTTGACTCAAAGGTAAACCTCTACCTAGTACATTCAAACTCGTCTTTAGACATTACCTCGTTTTATAATTACAAATAGCAATATTCAAAGTGATTTTACCTTTTAACAGCTTACATACTAAATAAATTTAAAACATTTCCATTATCAAAGCATGTCACATAACAATTAAGTAGAGGCAGCTTTGAAGCTTTACTTTGACATCGACTACGCACAACTTGAATCCTCGTACTTCCAAAGTTTGATTGAGCTCTTTTAAGTTTTTTTTTTTTTTTTAATTTCTTTAAAATTTGTTTACTGTGTACTCCTTTTCAATAGGATGATTCGTTTGTTTATAATCAGAAATTAAAGACAATCGTCTTTAACCCTCAAAAATATATTTACACTTACACTAAATATAAAAATACGGTAAATTTACGAAAAGATGAGAAAACGTTTATTTTTTATATTTACGGTGTGTATATGCAGTGCAAATGTAAATATAAAATTGAGTGTTATACGTTTGTCTTTAATAATTTATTTTGACAATTCTATTTTAAATTGACGAATGAAATAAATTCAGGTAAATAATAGAAGATTTGCAAATATGAAAAAATATACTTTCCTTGAAAACTTAACCCATCGTACACTGTATTGGATGGTAACGAAACGAAAACAATGAGAAGAATAGCAATGTCATTGATATTTTAACCATGGGCAACAATATTTGTAATTTTTTAGCTAACGAAAACACTCTAAAGAAATGTGAAAACCTAAAGTTATCATACAGGAGATTCGCCTTGGTCAACAATACAGAAAATTCCTTATAAAAAATCTTGGAATGATTCAGTTTACGACTTTTTAAAACCTAATTTTTATCCAAGAAAAATTTGCAACACCAGTTTCTGAATATTGTCATTATACTACACAGGCAACAGCGCCTTAGATGTTCAACCCCGGATATACTTTGCACTAAATACAAAATAATAACCCAGTCGCAGCAGTCCTTCAATTAATAAGTACAAAATATTGTAATGAAAAGTTTCCCACATTAATTTTGTCCTTAAGTGTTATCACTTGTAGACAAATTTGAAAGTTTGTGATGGTCAATACAGTAGTTCTATTCCATTAGGAAGATGAGCACATCAGTAGAGAGGGTCTGTGTTACTACTAGTTGCACTTGAGAACTATAATTGCCCTCTTCTAGGAATAATTAGAGGTTTCAAGTTTGTGAAGTGAAGTTTGACGTGGTCAAACGTCATTAGTGACGTATGATGCTGGGTTCATTAAGAGACTGGCTTTTACATTTGATCAATATTTATTACAACTCTTTATATCATTACTAGTTGAAATCACTAAAAAATTAGAGTAATTTTAAATATTTATTATCTATTGATTAAAAACATGATGAATTGTAAGTTTAGTCAACCTTGAAAGTATTAGTCTTATACTTAATTTTTACATTTATTTAGCTAAAGGACAAAAACTACATTAATTTTACAGACATTTATCGATGCTTTAAGAGGCTACGAATATCGTATGACTTTTAGTAGAGGGAGATCAGAAATTAACTGACAGTTCTCCTCGCCTGAAAGGCCTACACTTTTTATTTTCTATGCCGGTGGATCACGGGAGCGGCTAAACGATTTTTTGTCTCCGAGCTGAGAGTTGAACTCGGGCCCGCTGGGTGATAACCCAGAGCTCTACACTGAAGCTCTATCTCAAATGTTAAACTCGTTACAGAAGACAGTGCATATGAAACGGAACTTGATATTTTTTTATTTACACTATAAACGCTATGGGAATGAGTATGTAAGTTTACCGGTGTTGTAAGTAAGTTAAAATACATAAGTTTTATCGTGTTAGGTCAATATATGAGCGAGATAATGAGTTTTGTTTATTTCCGAGAAGAATATTACAGAAAACATGGATTATGTTGAGGTGGTATTATATCTATTATATTTTATATTAAATATGTTATTAGATTCATGATTGGAATATTAAAACATGTCTGTAGCCAAACCATGGAAGGCAAAGCATTTCTTATCAGAGAACCGCAACTACTTTAAATTCCAGTGTATTCTTAGACAGTCAGTTTCGGGTTGGAAAATATCCTGTTTGTTATATTTTCTGAATTAATCTTATAAAGGGATCCCTAAACTGACATTTGTCCTTTTATCTGGACTATCATTTTATATTTTGCTGGAGGTCAGCCTGGTTTGTCAATGAGCCTATGGTTCGTATTACACTGCGTAAAACTATATACTATTATGCATTTAAAATTTATTTCTTTTTCATTTTTGAATGAATGAAAAATGCCTAGTAACAGTATTAGTAACTTGTACAGTATTAGTAACACAGTATTGGTGACACTTAGTAACAGTGTGTCAATGCCGGTTTTGCTCTGGCACCAGGCCAGCCAACCTCGTGTAGACCGCAGGTCAGTATATTCCCCTGGTATTCAACACTGAACCTCTTTGAAATATGTAAATTTGCGGTGACAAAAGAAATATGTGAAAAAAACATTAAAAACCTGTGCATTGTCATTTTTATTTTGTTTTAAAAAATCTGTGGTTAACTTCCTTTAAACAAAACATTAAAAACCTGTGCATTGTCATTTTTATTTTGTAAAAAAAAATCAGTGGTTAGCTTCCTTTTTTAAAGCTGGGCATAGCTTTTACCAGGTAATTCTATTGGATGGTTAATTAGTTGGGCAAAACTAAATGAGTAATAGACTAAAAGAAGGTAATGTCGAGAAAATCAGTGATGAGAACTTAGAAAAATATTTTGATTAAGACTATAAGGAGAGGAAGCAATTTTGTAAACCTACGAAATTGCTTGCAGGTGTAAGCTGTTTTACAATTAAAATCTCATAAAGCAGATTTGTAAAGAGCTCAAAGCCGTAATGCTGCGATTTCTTGAAGTTAATTGGTTTTCTTTAAGATTTAAGGCGCTTCAAGTCAAGAGCACCTCCACTTGCAATTTACGACATGATATTAGGAAGGCTGCGTTTGTTATGGATTAATTGTGTATTTAGAAAATTAAGCATTGTAAAAGTGTTAAAATAATCAGTACTTGGTTATGTATTAGCGCTAAGTACCGCGGACTTGAAATTTTCAATTTCCTGTTTAGCATTTGCCCTTCATTTAGTTTTATTTTGCCAATTTTTTTACATGACAGATTTAGGCAAAAAACAATATTGATGTTCAATTTATTTAATATACTCTAATCATGTTTAAAATGACCAAGTCCAAAAAAGTTAACCCCTTTGAAGCCTAATAAAATTAGTTTCAGAGTGCATAGATCTTTTTTTAACTGCCGTGCAGTAGAGGAACCCTTAAAGTTTTTTCAAACACGATTTGTGTATATCAACTAAACCATTGTTGTAGCTCAAAGCTTTAAACTTCAAAACAATACAAACAATAAGGTAGGCGTCATGAAGGTGCAAGAGAAACCTCAGTTTTTTTGAATGGTACATTGAAGTAGCTTGGTACAAAGAAGAACAAGCTGTGGTTGACAGATTCCATCATGAATGGAACCCACATCCAAGGACCTATAAACCCGTGATTTTTTTCATTTTGAGCTTTGTTAGAGTTCATGTGTACAATTCGAAAGTCGTTAATATTCAAGAATTGAGATTGAGAATCAATGCAGCCTTCAATTACATCACAGCACATCACTGGTGAAATACAACTTGAGTGTGTTCAGAGTAAGATGACCACTTTGACAGACTATTTAAAGGACCATTAAAGGAAGCAATTTTAACAACTTTTAATAAACGTATATCTAGAAAAACTTGAGAATATGGGGGTTTATTTTACGTTTGTATAAAGTTTTTATATTTCACTTAATAATTATTTTCACACAGCTGTATAATGGTTCAAATTTTTGGGGGATATGGAATTTCAAAGCAGCGATCAAATGTCTGATGGCGCTAAAGAGATATCGTGCAACAAGCTAGTCAATTTAACTTTACATCGTCACCGAATTGAAATTAAATACTTTTAGTGTTGACAGATTTATACTGTCTCTCTTCCTTTATTATTACAGAGATTTTCTATTTTTTCGTCAACACTTGGAGGGCCCCTTACTTTTAATATATTTTATGTATTTGCCACATTTCCAGCAATGTGCCACAATAGGGGTTTTATCACAGAATCCATTTTAGAACCTAATGTTACTAATTTTCTACCTCCAGTAAATATTTCAAGTTTTGCTGATAATACAGATAAATTTGGCAGCTTACTTATAGAAAAATCCCTCTCGTTTAGGTTATATTACTTGGCACTTAACCCCTTAGAGTCCACTTGGAAGAGCTGCAGTTATTTACTGGGAAGAAAACCGCAACTTTTTACCAGATTGGCTCAGAAAATATACTTGTATTGACGGGGTGCAATAAGGAGAGCAATGTCGACCGTGTTGGTGCCAGTAGCGAAAATTGTAAGCTAGGTGTAGATATCTCTCATAATAATTGTATTCTTTCAGAATTATACATGCATACATTTTACAATAACATGCATTACACAAACCGAAAGGATTTTATTAAGAATTTAAAAGAACACTTTGTGTTTGGAATAAGTTTAGTGTAGAATTTCTTGACAAAAACAGATGTCATCTATTAGTTTCTACATATCATAATACTGATATTTGTAATGTTAAAGTTTTCCTACATTAGCGTGAAAAACTGTTCCATTCATTAAAAAAAAACCAAAGACTAAAACGTTCATGGCATTTTGGTTTCGTTCTTAAGGTTTAGTGATTTAAATGATGCGTGGAAGTCCCTCCATTAAAAAAAGCAAATATCCTATGAATTGTCATAGAAATGTAAAATAATGAATTTATTCCCTTTTGCTTTATAGAGCAAATATTCCTAATTGGTAATTGTTTAGTTTTCAAATCTAAACTTGTAATCGTCACATAATGACTAAAGTATTGCAAAATACGAGTTAAAAATCACAGCTCGACGTTGCAGAGGCGACGCTCAACAACTGGGTTAATCTTTCACTTAGGATACTTTTAAATAACGGTCACATGTATTCTTTATGACATTTTTATATTAGTTTTCTCTCATTTAAATACATACGATATTTTTACTGGCTAGTTTTTAAAGCAAACTACCCCCGACCGAACATTTTACCAAAAGTTCTCTCTTACCCTTTTTAATATTTCGTTCTGTCCCGAGTACGTCGAGATGTAATTGACCTCTTTAAAGACCGTGAAAATTATTTATTAGTTTTAGTTAAAAATGACAAGATTCATAACCCATAAAAATATAAAGAGGTAGGCTTTACTGTTCTGCCATCACCAACCTATTATGATGACAAGAGTAGTGGTGAAATGCCGCTTTCGGCACAGATCAATGGAACTTTAAATATGACGTCATCGGCGATGACGTAATTAGTGACGTTAATAGTGAAAATAACACCTTTGATATCACCAAAAACGTGACAAACATGACGTCATCAGTGACAAAAGGAGTGACGTCATTATTTATATTGACACCGAGGTCACAGAAGGTCAAGAAAAGCCGAAAGGTAAAGATTTTTGCACTTTTGCAATTCCACAATTTTCCACTTTTACTCTGAGAATCATTACGAGTCCCGTGCAAGGATTAATTCAGTGTGTGACCCGACATATGAAGGCGAACAACAAGTATATTCGTGGGTTTGACCAGAAAAACCATCGGTCTACTTGTGTGGTCCAACAATCTTTTGAATTTGGATAAAAAATTAAGAAAATTCATAGAACTATTAGATTTTCCTAATCATGTTGGCTTAACCCTTAAGTCCCCGCGCGTCATTTTACGACACTGGTACTCTCGCGCAGTGTTAGAAGCACCCCACCAGTTTTTACACTATTTATCTTATAATTAATTTGTTTATTACATATTTATTTTCCCTTGTTCTTTGGCTCATAACAAACAACTCTGTGCCATTGAACTAATTGAATAAATGCTTTAAGTCATCTATATATGTTTTTCTTACATTGTCTGCAAAATTTTGAAAAAATTACAGTGTTTTTCTAATAAACAAAATAAAATTGGAAAAAACAGTGACTTTTAATTTCTTTTTGATAGTGTGTGTTGTACACATTGAGGATCAACTTGTAATATGTACTCGTAACATTTTTTCATAATAACAAAAAAAGTTTGAAAATTTTATTTTTCGCCCACCATATTTGAAGGAGGTTAATTATGCGTAAATGATCATTTTTATGGGTGAAATGTTCTTAAAACATCGATTTAAGACATTTTTATTCCTGAATATTGTTTATAAAACAATTCAAATTGGTTTTACATTCGTAGGTGTCAAGGCTGATTAGAGATTGAATATTGTTTATTGTAATCAATGGTTTCGGAGATATGGGCAGATAAAGTTTGCCCCATGTTATTCTTATGGAACTAAAAATGAACCTTAATTGCCTCTAGCTCCCTAACCGTTAGGTTTCGAGAAAAATTACAAAGAATACAAATTTCTTAAAATCACATGGAAATTTCAAAAACATAAAATGTAGGGTGTTCCATAAGAAATTTTAAAGTTGGCTGCCATATTGGAAAAATGGCGGGAAATTTTGAAAATTGATATACATACCTGAAAGAAAAATAAAAAAGTAAAGGGGGTCCCCCATAAGAAGTATACTGTTAGATATAAAATAAAAAAGTTAGCTATTGGATCACTTTAAGAAACTCACCCTGTATAGTATAATCAAACATGTGTATCCAGATTATATTTAAAAATTGTAATTAGTTTTTTTCTGAAAAGGTGTTTGAAGCAGTTTAATAAAACCTATAAACCTCAGTATTTTACTCATTCATTACAAGAATAATTATTCAAACTGCTTTAAATGTAGCGCTGAGATTTTGGAAGTTAATTAAAAATTCTCTTTAAATTAGCTTGGCTTAATATTAGTTAATATTAATTGGCTTAGGTAAATTATTTATTTGAAATAAAAAGACCTTTTATTTATAGATATTCATAGTATTTTCAAAACTTGGTATTCCCTAATAATCTATTCCCTAATAGTCTTGACTAACCTGTCAAGACACAGATATGTTAAAATATACTCATCATTAAAATTACAAATCATGTAATATGATGTAATTTAAAATTAAACAAATGTAAGAAACATATAATATTTCTAAAGAGATCCAACATCACTATGTCAGAATGAATATCTTTGAACATTCATGTCAAAGTTAGCGAAGGATCAACCTTGCTTGCTCAGGCAACGCCAAATGCGTGTGATCTCCACTGGCAAATATATCGGAACGTTTTTTGCAGGGTTATTTATACAATCTAATAACATTAATTGACACAAAACAGAGTTTTCGATGTTTACACTTGAACTTTTAATAATTGACTTTTAATGTATTACACACTGTACAACTTAAACTGTATTTCCATCTCTAAAATTTCGTGTCACATACTTTTTTACAAATCACTTAGTACAATATCAGGGACAAAATTACTAATAGTAAGCTGTCAATAATAATTAATAGTAATAAAATTATATATCAAATATACACAATATTCTTAATTTAAATTTTCTCATATTCTTTGTGCCTGAATCTTAAAGTGAAGCTAGTTAACACTAGTTAATATTTATTTAAATAAATTCGAGGATTTAAAAAAAAGAAAACGAAACGTGCCCGATCCAAAAGCAGTTCCTTCGTTCCCGTTTGATGTACGACTCTCAAAACACGATGATAAAACTTGGGCTGTATGTCAGAATAACAAACTGCTTTTCTCGCCCTGCCTCGCGACGCGGCAACGCCAAATGAATATTGAAACTGCGCTCTTGTTGCAGGAAATGGCAACTGTTTCTTTTACTGTTCTATAAATAATTACAAAACGTGTTAGTTAGATCTATCTCCACGTAAGAGTAATAAAATAAGTACTTTACGCTAGCTCAAATATATTTAGTTAAATTATTTTTTGCAGGTTTAATTTATGGCCAGTACAAATACTTAACGGGATACGCAACATTTCACTACATTAGGATTTAATAAACCGTGTCCCAAAAGAAAAAGAGAAACTTTGAAGCCTAATAAAATTTTTTAGGCATACTTAAATCATTTTTAAAACTGCAATAGAATAGAGGAACTCTAATTTTTTTGCAACATAATTTTTTGTACGCTAAACTAATACGCTCGTGGCGCTCAATTCTTTAAACTTTAAAACATCGTCTACCCTACAATACGGTGGCCATCATAAACTTGTGAGAAAAATCGGTTTTAAATTCTACATTGAAACAAAATCTAATAACTCGCTACAATGAATATTCAAAGCTATGGTTGGTATCTTTCATCAAAAAACCCCATCCAATCTTAGTACGATTGACTGGAATCATAAAAAACCTGAAAGAGTTGGATTTTCATAGTTGCATTATTGATATTATTAATCCTCTTTGATATCATATTTTATTTAGAAAATTTTGATGGATATTTCTATAATTGTAAAGACAATCCTATTTTAAGAACATTTATTTTTAAATTGAATGATTTGTGCTTACTAAGCAATTAATGTTGGATTTATTAGTTTTACAGAGGCACCAGTGATGGCATGTTTCAAGAAAGATAATTTCCCCCTGTGATTTAAATAAACCCAATCTTTTTCACATACTTTATTAAAATAAAAACCGACATACAACATTTTATTACTTCGAAGTAAAATTTTGTAGGGATCTGGAAAGACTAGCAGTTACAGTTTCTTGTAGTTTTACGGAAAGCGACTATCGGAGTAAAAGCTAAATGTCAGGAATAGTATAATCACTCTTAAAACTACGGTTCATTCTTTTTTGATAAATAAATAAGATCTTTATTAATCTTATGAAAAATAAAAAGGTCTTATAAAAGGTCTTTTTAAGGGCGCATTTATTTATTTTTTTTTTTGAGAAGTAACTCCCAACATAAAAGATAAATTCTTCGGCAAGATTTACTCCTAGTAGTTTGTAGTGGAACTCGTATATTGTTAGCGATTCATTGACTTGATAGTAAAACTAATCCTGTTAATATATGTATGTTATATTCTACCTCCTACTTTGTTCTAAAGCAGCCTTTTCCTTCCTCAATGTTTTATTATATAACGAATCTAGAATATATATTTAAAAAAAAACAAATATACAGTGTGTAAACTAAGTATGGAAACAAATCATCTATTTTTTTACATTTTTAATTGGTGAAATGGGCGCTTTTTTTACCCAATCAAGTTTTTGAATGCCTGCCATTTCGTCTACGGATGACATATCGACCTAAGATTTGTGCCACTGCTTTTGTCTTGACAAACCCTTCAAAACGAGGGGTCGCTCAATAGGGGTTTGCGTTTAAAAATTTGGGGCTGCCCCCAAAATTCCCTATTTTGGGGGCTGGGGCAAAATTTTGAATACGATAAAAACATCCACTTTTCAATCTAATAATGGTATCTGGAGTTCGGCTTACCCAATGTAACCCATTTAAAAGGTAAGTATGGGTATCCACACTGGATTTCGTTTGCCCATCTCGAAATTTAAAATGGCCGCCATTCTGGTTAGGGGTAAGATACCGACCTCGGGTTTACGGCATTGTAGTTCTTTAGATAAACCCTTCAAAATGAAGGGTCACTCAATAGGGGTTGATATTTAAAACAATTAAGTTACCCCCTACCCTTACCCCCCCTGGGGGGGTGAAAAATTTTTCTGATGCAAAAAATTCCGGAACCTTGGTTAACAGTCAATGCCGCCAACCAAATATTTCTATCTATTTTGGTTTAAAAAATACAGATTTGTTTCCATACTTAATTTACACACTGTATATAGTTCTTTTAACAGTACCTATTCTGTCGAGTATTGGGGTTTAGTTTTTTATTACACTGTTTCAAGTCTTTTTACTCCTTTTTCAGGTGTTCAATCAAAATCACATGAAATTCTCCAATGTGAGAAGTTTTTAACACGGACGGACATGGTACACTTAGACAAGGTACACTTAAACTGATCACTTTTTGATAAAACTGATCACTCATAAAAATTAAATATTTACACGTTACGTTCGAAAGTTATTAAACTAATGGTTCCATAAAAACTAAGGATACAGCCTAAGATATAAGGAAATTATATCTTCTTCAAACATGCCATCACTGGTGCCTCTGTAAAACTAATAAATCTAACATTAATTGCTTAGTAAGCAAAAATCATTCAATTTAAACGTAAATGTTCTTAAAATAGGATTCCATAAGGATACAGCCGTGATATTACAGGAATTTAAAAAGTCCTGGTTTCTACTAGCTGCAGCTAGATTTCTGATCAACAATTATTTCACAGTTAAAAACACTTACAATTAATGTTATTTTCTTCTAACATAAAAACGTTTAACGAGTTTACAGATTTCCTACATGGAAAATTCATAAAAAATAGGCCCTATATCAATTTTATATATTAAAAAACTAGCTGTTGCCCGTCACGGCTTCGCCCTTGGCTGAATTTATTTGATAGATAATAAATTTCTTAAGAGCAACGAAATCTTCTTCCTTTAGAATCATATTGAAACATTGAGGTATTAGTTTGCGGAGCCCGGGGCAATGAAAGAATGCTGCAAGACCTTTTCTTAGTGAACACCTTTAAGTAAAGAGGAACGACAATGTCAAATGTTAAGCCCCCCTCCCAGGCCCTATTGTCATAGTGAAGTCCTGGCTGTGGGGCAGAGCCTAAAAGGAATTTAAATACTATATTTGCAATACCTATTCTTAGTGAGTACGTATGAGTGCGTAGGCCTATATACAATTTGACGCAATCTATCCGACTTGTCGGTCAAAGATGAAGCACCCAAGTATTCAAGTATACAAGTGGAGTGTGCTTAATCTATGGTATGAGTAAAGAGGAACATCAAAACTGCTCGGTGTATATATATATATATATATATATATATATATATATATATATATATATATATATATATATATATATATATATATATATATATATATATATATATATTTACACACACACACACACACACATATATATATATATATATATATATATATATATATACGGGTGGTGAAATATATACAATTACGTGTTATTTGTAAACATTATGATAAACTACATGCCTCACGCTTTTCTGGGAAGTTATCAAATGTCACGTAATGAGCAAGTATGGAAAGTAAATCAAGCTAATAGTAATCTGTTTTATTTTATTTTTATTGCTAAGGTAAAAGGAAAAACAAACTATTTACGTTAAGTTAAGTTGGTAGAAACGGAAATAGTAAAACTTTTTAAATGTAAAGAAATACTGACTTTAGTTTGAAATTTGTTTAAGTGTAACTGATAAAATATTTTTTAAATCGTATAAATGTTCTCCTTTTCCAATCACTAATCCACCCTATTCTTCCCATTCTAGTAAAACATGTTTTTTCATACGAAGCTATTTTTAAATAAATTCTAAAAGGGCGTCCTTTGCAACGGTGAAATAATAATTAATATTTTTGTTTAGGAAATTAAAGATAGTGTAAAATAAATAAAAAAATTTATTTTGAATCATAAACTAATATTCATTGTGCTGTTTAACACGTTTCTAAAGGCTATTTGATCAGTAAATCACAAACTCTACATGTCAAGAGGTATAAAATATCAGGCACATTGATCAAAGGGAAACGATAAATCAATTATGTCAAAGTAAACTATATTTTAAGCACAAACATGTACACTTTGAACTTCCGACAAAGTGCTAATCAACAAAGGAATGTTTTATTTATCGCTGTCACCGCTTGAGACCTTCCTTTTGCAAGATTAAAATTACCAAAAAAACCTATTAAAAAATTCTTGTTATCTGGAACTTAGTGACTTTAATGTAACATGAATCGAATTAGTTAATCTTTTGGTTCTTTTCAATCCTTTCTATGCACGATTTTACGTAATTTAAAGAAAAACTAATTTTGAAAAATTTGAAAATTGTCTTATTAGAGGATTGTTTTTTTTATTTTTTTTTATTTTTTTTATAGTTTCGTAACTAAAATATAATTATATTGAATTAGGCATTCAAGTAGTAGTTCTGAAACTGATAATTCATACAGTGCTTTTGAATGGAAATTACCAATATTATTTAGTAACAACATATGTACAATATAAAAGAAGGACTGTACAGAAACAATATTTGTACCTTGTGAAGAAAGAGGTGGGGGTAGAGGCCCTCGAGCATCGGCGTTGAGCAGGTCGGGAGCCTATCCGTAGTCGCGCAGTAAATGCTAAGCTTTGCATTTTAATTCAAATCAATTAATGCTAGTTATAACTAAGGGGATTCTTATACTTTCCTTTTTTTTACATTTCTGTATACATACATTTATTTCTTAATAACAAATAACCTAAGTCAGACTTTATGAGATATTTTTTGCCTTTCCTAATCCTAATGAAATATAATATGTTTTAAATCGTATAAATGTTCTCCTTTTCCAATCACTTATCTACCCTATTCTTCCCATTCTAGTAAAACATGTTTTTACTTTTTCCCCCTATACCATAGTATATGGAGAAAGTATTGTTTTCGTCAAAATTTTCGAATTTGAGTTGTTGGTGGATTTATCCATTTTGGTTCCCCCTGAGTCCAAAAAAGTGGTTTTCGGAGTGATGTCTGTGTGTGTGTGTGTGTGTGTGTGTGTGTGTGTGTCTGGATGTATACAGAGCTAGAGAATGCCCCAATGGTCCGATTTTGGTGAAATTTGGTACGTAGGTCCAAACCCACGATAATTCCAGGAGTTTTTTTCATTTTTTTGAATTTTTGATTTTTAAGGGTAGTTTACCCCCAAAAACCCTCAAAAATCATCAAAAATCAAAATTTCTCAAAAACGGCTCTAACGATTTTGATTAAAATGTTGTGGTTTATTAAGCTTAAAATGGTGAATAAAATGACACCAGCCGCATCTCCGAGAAAATGCGCGTTCAAAAGTTATGGAGTAAAAAGTGTTTCAAAAATCAATTTTTTGAATTTTTAAAATAGCTGTTGTCTCGAAATAAATTTTACTGATTACGATTAAATCAAGCTCAAAAAACTAAATAATCCAGTATTTTAAATTATTGCTCTACGTCAAGTGGTTGCGGAGATAATTCAATTTTTCGTTTAGCGGTAAACGCAGTACGTTGTTAAAAGTCACAGACGCGCGTCGTATACATTGCGCGCGTAGGGTCAAACGAGCGCTGCTCAGCCGGTAGCTATCCGACTGAGTCATCAAGACATTAATGTTTGGAGCTTTTAACACCTTTTTTATATTGTTGGGAGAAAGTATGTGTCAGTTAACTGATACTGTTTATTTCATACAAAGCTATTTTCTTCGAGTTTTTGAAGGAGTGAGGTTCTTTATACAATTCGTAATTGATAACAAACTGAAGTTATTATCAGGGTTCCTATAGTTTCGGTTTGAAAGAGGACAGGGTTCTCTTTAGTTTAGAGAAAAGCGAGTTGTTCCTTAGGGGGGGTTGAGTTCCTCTGCAGGGAAGGGTGGATTTCTCCGTAGAAAGGGAGAGTCTCCGCAGGGAAGGGCGAGATTTTTCTTGAGTTTCCGTCTCTTGATTACACAGCAATAAAGCTTGATTACTGACTCTCCGAATCCTCATTAAGACCCTCACTTATTAAATTTACTGGGAATGTTTCTCTTCTGAAGGAAAAAAAATTACTTTGATGAACATATGTCCACGATAATTTAAAAAGTTTTCACTCAAATATCCGTTTTATGTGCTATTACATAAAGATTAAATATTTGTAGATGTACTGAAAGTATTGTTGCTGCCAGTTAAATCATATTTTAGTAATTTAGATTGTATTGAAAGCTTGCAATGAATCAATTGCATAAGATGAGATTAAGCCGAAAGTAGTTTAAAAAGTATCCTTAAGACTTTAATTTCACAAATCATTCTATGAGAAAATTGGTTTTCATCTACTTTCATGTTGGCTGCCGATATATCTTGCATACAATACATACTATGTATTGTTATACATAATATGTATAATACGTGTCAACATATCTTTCACCATTGTCATTCCAAAACCAAGTTGTTGTCAGTAGCATTCTGCTCCATGGATGAGTTCATGTCCCACTCGATTAATTGATTTCGTTTTACTTTTTTAAGGACAATCTGCATTTAATTAATTCTCATTCTCGAGACAGAGGGGTCAGTTTCAGCTAAATAATTTCTTATATCTTTTTATTTTAAAATTTGACATGTTCAATTTTGACGCTCAATTCATGACTTGTAATGTCTAAGTATTCATTGTTGTAAAGACTAACAATACAGTCACAGTGTTACAAAAGTCCGGTTAAGTGGAACGGCTTAGTAATTTTTGAACCTATCTAGTCAAGTGATTAAACTTGTTACATGTATATACGCCATATAAATGTACTTTTTTAGACATGTAGAGGGGTTTTACCTCTCTAGAGGTCATGCGGAGTAAGAGGAAAATTTTAAATATGAGCATAGGTCAATATGTTCATTAAACTAGGTCTATTTAGGTATAACATACCTAAATAGGCATAACATACCATATAACATATATTAGGTATAACATACCCAACCTTAAAATGATGACCGAGTCCGAAAATGGCGTGGGATTACATTGAAATCATATTTCCGAAAACAAAAAGTGCAATAGCTCTCACCACCCGACCTTTTGAGGTTTGTGGCAAATTGTTCAGAATGCAAAGCCCTTTCCAACAGGTATCATAATATGTATAGGCAAACAAGGTTTTCCTAAAGACTTCCCTTAGGAGACGTCCCTATTGGAAAACATAAGGAAAACTGCATTGGCTTATGTTATATCATACACCATTTAAAGGACTTTGTATTAAGAACGATTTTCCAAAAAACCGACCTCAAATGTCGAGAGGAGCGAGAGTTATTGCACTTTTTGTATTCGGCGGTTTATTTGAATGTTAAGTTTAATCATCTTTAATTTTTTACTCGATCATCCTTTACTTTAAAGGTCGTCTTTATTCGGATTGTTCTATATCACTTAACAATTTTAATTTGATGTACATATTGACCTGTGCTTACAATTAAAATTTTCTTCTCACTCCATATGACCCGACTCCTGGAGAAGGAAAAACCCTGTACATTTCTGAAAAATGCATTTACAGAGCTTATATGCATGTAAAAAGTTTCGACACTTACACTAAATTCTTTTATTTTCTTCACTAAGTTTCTTCAGGGAAATAATTTCCTTTTAATTGTTTTATTACTGATGTTTGTAACTTTTTTTGATAATAAATATACATAAAAAATAAAGAAATAAAAAATTTTTGGTGTTAACTTTCTAGGCGGATTTTTGTGATATCCGGGATTTATTTTCTTACTTTGAGGTATGGTAGCAATACGGTTGGTTCCATGGAATAATCTGTGGTGTTTTGGAAACATCTTCACATCATTCACAATTTTGGTCACAAGCAATTTTCCTCGCATCGTCCCACTGATGTATTTAATTAAATTTTTTATTTTGAGTGTATCTACGCCAGTGGCATTTTTAACGTTTTGACGGTTAACGGTCCGACCCCAGTCTTGTTACTATCTAACATAGACCATTTGTTAGAAAGCGTCATTAGTATAATAGCCCAATGGCAAATGGCAACTGGGTCCGGAATCGAACCTTTAAAAAGCTACTAACTTTTCTCAGGATCGAACGGGCAATCTTTTAATCCAAAGGCGAGCACTATAACCACTCAGCTACCCAGCCAGTTGAACCTCAAATCTTTATTAAAGTTATTTTTTAGGTTTGTTTTTGTACTTTTAGCTCCAGCAACCAAGCGCTTAGTCCTACTGAAGAATATGTGATATGTTATTGAATGTGGTTGAAACGAACTACAATTTTGATATTATTACTTTTTTCCCCTGTATCCTCATTCAACTTTAAAAATATCTCATCGTGATTTTTATAATAGTTTTATCTTTTTTAATTTATTTTGAAAAGACGGTTGGTGCGTCAACAATGTGAAACCGAAATAAATGGTTAATGGGGGTTAAATTGTAGATATGATGAGTGAGAATCTATGGTGGCATTGAGCTACTGTGAAACTATTGTGAAGTTGAATTGGTAGACTACGCAAATACATGTCTGATTGGGCTCAGGTTGCAACATGAGTGACTGACTGCTCATCTCCAAGTTACGGCGATATCACTGGAATCGACTATGGAAACAAAAGAGGAAATAGGGATTTAAGAGTGAGCTGAGATAGTTGGGCAATTTCGTAATTTATTAATTGTACTATATTGCTTAGCTAAAGGGAGATACTGAAGGTTTACCCAGACCGGACCGTTGCCAAGCACAGAACAAAAAACCAGCCATCTTGATGAGAGCATAATAACAATTAACGCAACTAAATAAATTGAGCAGTGATATTAAATACTAGTAAATGCTTCACCGAAATAATCTAATCAAACCCATCCTATAATAAGGACGTCCTGAAGGGACACCTTAAACTACGATTCTGAGATCACCCTGCGCAACAGAAGTAACAGATTCTAATACTTAAGTAACGTAATTAATTTTGTATTGTGATTTAACTACATGATTTGTATTTATCATCAACCACACCTATTTCCTGGGCCCTACACTAAACCCCCTAGGGGCTACAACGTAGCTGGACATAATGCAGCGCCGCTCCATGTTTAACCGTTGAAACCCCGGGAACGAAGAGAGCGACTCAAGAGAGACTTTTCCTTTTTGCCGGCGTTCACGGAGTCTCCGAGAAAGTTCTCGAGAGAGGCTGTTGTATCCCGGCGCCTCGGCCGGCGCCCGGAGGATCGGTACTATATAAAGTGTTCGTGGCGCGAAGCGTCTCAAATAGGCGAATCCGTTATAGTAGGTTTTTAAACAACAAAACAATTATATCAATTGATTTCTTCTCGGATCTCAACTCGTTAACGCTCAGGACCGATTTTAATGATTTTCAATTTGCAATATTATTTGATATTCGTGTGTTAATAACCAATCTAATTTTGTATTTAGAAGTTTGATACCTAACATTCGCTTAGCTAGTATAGTAAATGTTAAAGTAAACTAGCTAATTATAAAATTTCAAAAACTGCAAAAAATTAAAAAGGTGGAAATACGATGAATAGTATTAAAATTTATTTAGGGGTTTGCTGTTGAGTCTTAACAAATTGGTTTAAAAATATTTGACTTATTAAAATTGTTTGTTACTCACTGGCCAAAGCCTCGGGTCCTTTGTCGTTTTGTCGTATTTCTTATTCTATTCTTAACCCTAAAAAATGTTTTATTAATAATTTTGAATTATTTTCAACCATTTAACGGTACCTTTTCATTACTTTGTAGTCGGCGTTCCTTTATCTCATTGGTGGGCACTATGGAACAGTTTTGCAAATTTCCATTAGGGTTCCGCCCCACTGAATATAAAAATTACCATAAATCCTACGGGATTGAAATTAATCGTGGATTTTCCTCTTTGCTAATAGGTACTCCCTAATAAAAAGCTTTGTAAATATAATTTTTGAAGTTCTTTAAGGCTCTCACTGGACTTAAAAATTACTCTAGAGCCTATACGGGGTTGAAATATGACATGAAAGTTCCCCTTTACTCAAAGGTGCTCATTAAGCTAAGGTTTTGCATAATTCCTTCAGGGCTCCGCCCACACTACATCAATGTTTCAATGGAATTTGGAAAAGATTCTGTTGCTCTGTAAAGAGATTTTATTAGCTAAAAAATAAACTCAATCACGGGCGAAGCCGTGATGGGTAGCAGCTAGTATTTCATATATCTAACAATCACACCTCCATTACCCAACTATTATTCCAAATATCCACTTCAATTCTCAGTTTACCGACTTAATCATAGCTACCAGTACAATATAATTGTTAAATTTTATTCAAGATTGACAGTTTAGGATTTAAATTTATTGAACTTGAGGAGCTGCCCTGATCACTACATGAGTCTTCTTGAGATTTAACAAATTAGGAGAGAAAACTCAAATAGTTCATGGGGGCGCAGCCCCTATCGAGAGAGTATGGGGCGCAGCCTTTATGCTGCTATTGAGATAGCAGTAGGTGAGTATGGTTTATATACATGTAACCAGTTTAATTACTTACACTTAAGTGGTTCAAAAATTATCAAGCCGTTCCGGGAATTTTGAAACACACTGTATGTAAATATGTCAGTGATTCTTCTTCGTTATGCATACTATATTGTAAATTTAAACTTATTGTATATTAAAATTTACTATATAATTAAACTGTTTACTGAAATATTTTAGTTTTTGTTATTTCCTTCAAAGTTCTTGTTACTTCCTTACTTAGTTCATTGTTTCTTGTTTCATGTTAAGTTTTGGCACTGTCACCGCACTTAAAATTCTCATACAAGAGACAATCTTAGCTGTGATTTTTTAAACGTTGTATTATATAACGTAACCGTACTGTTTTTATTCTTTTTAATAGTTCTGACAGTTTAAAATGTAATTTTGCATTCTACATTTGTATTGTCCTCCTCACTGGTGACATTATTTGATATGGGCCTTATTTTCAATTTCTGTAATACATACTTTGCCATGAAATTTTAACATTTTATACGCGTCAATAACAATATTTATTTAATATTGCTATTTATTTACCATAACTGTTTAATATTGTTGGCATGAAAAAACTTAATATCAATTAATTTTTTTACCTTTAAGAGGAAAATTTTTGTTATTGCCTTTGACGTAACAATTATCAGCGCTTATTTATGATATATTCAACAGTTGTACTTGAAAGAACAAAACCCTTTGAAAAAAGGAAAAGAAATTCATCTTAGAAACCAAAATGTGTTTATATTTTATATTCGCATGTGTCAGCGTGCTTAACTGCATATGGACTTAAATGTTTTTGTTATTTACAAACCAAAACACGTTATTACAAATAAGTACAAGTTTGGAGGTAGAACGCCTAATGAACGCCCATCACGGTACAATGCTCC